>NXFV01001090.1:0-54304 GCA_002803225.1 Gamarada debralockiae | reverse complement strand
AAAAAAAAAAAAAAAAAAAAAAATATTTTGGAATGGTTTTTATTGTGGATTCAAGGGATGGACTTCCTTGATCACATCCTCAATTTCAATCGTTTAAGCACACCCAGCGATTTGGCTTCAATCACTCAAGTGATTTGAACAAATTAAGTGCCAATCGTCCAAAATTCAGCGATTCATAACAGTGCAAGCTTCTACAATAATTTTACATGATATAACCTTTTGGGGGCTACCCTCAGCGTCCTGATCCTCAGGATCCTCAGGCTCATTTTGCTCATCAACCACTCCCTGACCGTCCTCATTCTCATCTGCAGTATTCGTCTCAACAGGAGCTCGTGTCATCTCAATATTGTGGGCCTTAGCAAAGTCCTCGCCGGAGGTTAGCCCATGGTTCACCAGCAAGGGCCAAGGGGATAACTTACTTGGCGGAAGTCAGCGAAAGCAAGGAAGAACTGGCCAGACTGGGAATTCAAAGACCGATGGAGTAAGGTCAAGGAATCATGAACCTCTCCTACTCGGCGGCTTAGCCGGTCAATCGCCCGGATAACGCCGGCGCTCGTTGTCTCAGTGGTCTCAACAACAGGGGCCCAAGGGGTCTTGGTGTTTCGAGTATCGGTGGTTTTCTTCTGGAAACGAGCTCGAGTAGTGCTGCTGTCGAAGAAGAGCTGAGCTGCATCAAGTGCTGCTTGAGTGGTCCTCTTTCCAACAAAATCGGCAGCAACTTGAAGCAAGTCGGCTAGTGCCTCAGCAGCATCCTCCTTGACCTCGCTGGGCATTAGCCAAAGCCTCGCCAGAAAGGGCGATTTCACTTACCGGGACGCAGCTCTTGCCCTTCTTCCTGCAATCGCCGCACTTGTTAGCAGTAGAAGCAGGATCAGTCCAACACTTCAGATTCGGAAACTGAGCCAACTCGCCGGCACATCGCTCGCAAATCTCCTCACGATCCTCCGCACCAATGGGAACTGGAGCGCGAGCTCGTGATCTCATCCTTGTGTCCTTCCTTCCCCTAACTAGGTGTTGCTGGTACTCATCAGCAGTCATACCATCTCCTGCGACAGGTTCCTCATTATCGCCACTCTCCTGACCCTGCTGATTTGCCTCGCCGGCTTCGGTCTGGTCATTCGCTGAGCCCTCGCTGGCTAGGGCGGTTTTGGTTTGTCGAGCTCTGGATTTTTTAGGAGGATTTTGTTGATTGTTCGACTGCGGAGCAGCAGCGCGCTTTCTCTTGCCTGACGCTACAGTGTATTAGCGTAGGCCACAGCCATCCTCAAAGGCGAAAACATACCCATTGTGTTGATTGTCTACTGTGAAAAAGTGAAGAAGATCGAGGTTTGAAGGGAACTCTCACGTTCAGCTAGGCGAAATTAAGCGAGGTCGAAAATGCGTCTCCTATTCACTTCAAGGTAGCAGACAGCCTTCCCGGCTACCCCCTTTTTACTTATCCTTACTATTAGAGACAATAGTAGTGGGGGAAGATATTGAGGGAATCATAGTCTTGTGACTAGCAATTAAGAGAGAAGATGGTGACACACAAGGGAGGGCTCCTAGGGCGGCTTCATGCTAGATACTAGGCTTTGGAACGCCGGCGGCGCGCCGATTAATAGAAGGAAGGTTTGACAGATTGAACTTAGGTTTTTGTCTGAAGAGGTTTCCTAAGGATATAATAATAGTAGTTTCCTGCATAGCTCTTTAGCTAGATCAGTGTAAGAATAATCAATCAATCAACCTTTTGGGGGGATATGGAACTTTTGCTCACATTCTCAATCACACGCCCCTGGCTACCAACCCCTCTAACAATGCCGTCATTCGAATATGCATCTCTCCTAGACAGCACCGGCCACACTTTGGGAAACGGATACTCATTCCTGCTCTCCATATCCGCCGCATTATTCGGCGAAGGCGGAATCTCCCTTTCCCCAACACTCGCAGCGCCTACAAAATGCACTGCATAAACTGGCGGACCCAAGCTCAGGAATTCCGGTGACAAGGAACTTTCTCCGCACGTTGTAGACTCGGGTTCAGCACCGTCCACGCGCTATGGCGCAGGGTTTTTCTTGCTCGATTTCCGTCTGAATAGCCAGCGCAGAGAGCTCCGGCGTCTCTCTCTCCAGATTGAAGAGGATGAAGTGAAGGTGGCGAGTGTATTGTCTCTGCCCTGTACTCGCCGCAGGGGGTAACGGGTTGGGCGTAGGATCCGTAGGTCGAGTTTTCTTCGACCGTTATTAGTGAGCTGTGGATTGGAAGTCGGGCTTGAGCGTACTCTACGGTACGCGGTTCCATATGGTCCAGGCTCTGGTGATTGATTGCGAGATGTTGACGGGCTTCCGTGCTTTGCATATCCTGCCTGAGCAAAATGTGGGCCTGAGTACTGGATGTTGAGATGTTGGTCTCACGGTTGAGGACTGAGAGGTTGAGAGGTGATGGTAGACAGTGATGTTGACCAAGTCGAGGATGGCAACACGACTACCTTCAAATTAATTTCTGCCGTTGTGATATGCAGCAGATGGATGTTGTCCAAAATATCAATTGTTGAATTGCTCTGGAAACTCCAGACATCAGAGGCTTGACAAGGCCACCGTATGCAGCTCCCAAAGCCATCTTCAAAGGTTCAATGTCACTTATCAATGGGTGAAAGGCTTTTAACGGCAACCAGAAGCGCAAGCGTGAAGTAAGCCAGGCGTTGGCTCTGTAAGGCTGTTTTTTTGGGAGGTTTTTTTTGGGGGGGGGGGGCTACCTATATAAGCTCGTCAATAAAATTTAATATGGAAAATCATCATGGCAATCCACTGCACTTCACCAGATTGAAAGTAGAAAGATGCATTCAAGTTGAAATATGGTACGAAGTAAGCTACTAACAGCATCCTGATGTCCAGCCCTACGGCTTCCACTAGCACCTAGCGCTACCACACACCCACAAACTAAAGCTATATGCCAATCTGACAGAAGCAAAAGTACAATATGAGGAACGAACAGCTGCCGTTATATCATCATCAATGATGCCAAGCCAACCAGAGCAATACCAGAGATGCGCTCCTAAACCACAACAGTCAATTGCAATTGATCGTCATCGCCTCTCTCAGCTGCCTTTCGAGACTTCACACGAGCTCGAATCGCCGATCTGGCTCCCTGGAACCACACTGTGAACCTAGCTCGCAGCTTCTGTATATGGATTACCTCTGGCAACCGTCGCGGAGGTCTAGCTTCAGTGCTTGTTCTGCGCTCATGTAGCTTGGGAGTGGATCTGGAGGCCAAAGGTATTGGAGCCTCTGGCCCGTTTCTATCGCTCCAGGTGATGTCATCATGGGACTGTGTTCCATTCGCAGCTCTGTAGGGGACCGCTATTCGAGCTCTCAAGTTTGAGAATCTCTCGCGCAAGCCACGTCCACCCTCACGGTGACGCGAGCTGTCGTCAAAGAAGAAGCTACGTACTTCAGTTGAGCTGGCTGCGTTCAATGACGTTGGTGATGGTTGTCGGCTGTTCAAATCGGAGCTCAAAGACCGAATTGAAGATATTTGGTCCGAAATAGAGGTGGCGATTGGTCTGCGTTCTTCTGAGTGATGATCGCTGCTTGCATTAGGTTTCCGGGAATGGAGATGCCTGCTAACTTGGCGGAAGATGTTAGCAATTCCAGAATTGGAGGTGAACAAGTCTTTAGGATATCGTAAATGCAATCCTGCTGAAGACCTTGAGTCTCCAGATTCCCTGTTGACTCGCACTGTTCCATCTGTGGAATTGGAAGCTCGCGTAATTTTCAACTTAAAGTTCGGTGGTTTTGGATTGGCACCCTTGTCTTGCGGGACGACCGCTGGCAATCCAATATTGAAAGTTTGACTTGACCATGGGTAGTTATCTTCTGAGTTCCAAGGGCGGGACTCCGGTGGAGATGTGGGGCGGAGAGTAGAAGAACTCCTTGTCTTAAGCTTAAGCTTTGGTGGAGGCGGAGGAGTTGGTGCTTTCTGCTCCTCTTTCACCTGCTCTGTCACGATGGTCACAGGCACAGAATCCAGCTCTACAAGCTCTGAAACTTTCTCTGTGGAGGCAACAGGCTCAATACACTGGCTGTTTGGAAGCTCCGCTGATCGTGGTAGTTCCTGAGGTAGTATAGCTCTAGATTCTAGTATGAGAGGTGAGAATCGACAGGGCAGTTCAACAACAGAAAAGGCCAATTGAGCGGGCGGAGATATAGCACGAACTGATGGATCCGGCGGAATGGGTGGAAGAGCCTTTATAAGTTGTGGAACGCTGTTCTTCAGTTTCAATTGTCTTGCAGGCGATATAGGCTTTGGTGCCAGCATTGGCGATTCCGAGCGTGACATCAATTTTCGGGGGAATTGGTGACTGAAATTGAGAACATCATTTTCGGAACTAGTTGGGACGGCGATAACTTCTAATTTTCGAGCTCTGTGTCGCTGATGACTTCTCTTCAACGTTTGATCAGGTAATCCTCTGAGGCCATTTTCGTTGTTCAATTGACTGAAAGATGATGATGGAGGATTGAAGCGCTGGCCTGACGAAGTATTGCCGGAGAGCGATCCATTTGGAAGGGTAGGCAGCAGCGCAGTAAGAACTTTAGAAGCATCTTGGATATTATTTTTCTCCGAGAGATTTTTCTTCCTGTTAGCATCTTCAAAGGCGTTTATGAGTCCATCCAGCTCGGTAAGTCCATTGTCAATTGAACAGGGGAGACTCAACCTCTTTCGATCTGATCGCACAGATGATGAGCGTGGAGGAAGGGAGCTCATTGTATCGGCAACGACCTGGCGTCCTGTGTTTGGAACAGCTGACTCCTTGGTTCCAACAAGCAATATTGACGGATCAAGGGAATCATGAAGTGGCAAGGGCAATCCATTAGGAGGCTTCAAAGTCACGACCTGGTCAGCATCCGTCCCTAAGTACTGGCCATCAAAGTGTCTGGGCGGTGGCGGGAAACGACCGAGATGGGTATTCAGGCTATAGGAAGAAGTGCTGATAGATTGCGTCTCAATGTTGTTCTCCTCCTGAACGACATTTCTGTCGTCGGGTTTTCCTTCATCCGCAGTGCTGTTCGAAACAAGGACCCCAAGCAAGCGCGTGGGTGAGAGTCCAAAGGCCTCCTCAACGTGAGTACTCAATTCCCGAGGCCCAAGGCCAAGACCTGACAACCGGACGACATTTTTATCTCCTGAGTTTATAGTAACCCTTTCGGAAGAGTCTTTTGACGTGCCCATTGTCTCATGGCTTGAATGTCTTTGAGTTAGATAGAATACACTCGTACTTTGAGTATTCATGCTTGTGTCTTGGGAGAATTCAAGTGGTTTCCGAACAACCGACGCTGTAGACGAGGAAATGCGAAACCCGCAGCTGAAGCTCGACTTTTGGCCCGGGGTATCTGAGCCATCTAAAGATGCACATTCTGAGCCCAAAGGGCGTTCTTCCGGGATGATCTTGTCAATTCGGAATTGTGGTGGTCGCTCCAATGGTTCTGGATGACTGTAGTCATCAATATCAAAATCTTCGGTGTAGTCGTAGTATAGTGGAGATGGCGGAGGTATCTTCCCAGGAGTTGTTGTAGTTGACGGTGCACGGACAGTTTGGTATGGATGTACGATCGACGCCAGGCTGAAGGTACTGCGTGCAGGTGAAGTGGTTACAGATGCCGGGCTGTTCCTTCGCTGCAAGTCACTGTTCGGAGTTCCACTACGCTCTCGCATGTTCGGACTGGGAGACCGTCGTTGTGGAGATGACTGGCTCAATAAGGAGGGCGTTGACCTGTTCGCTTCCGGACGCAGTGGCAATTGTGGTTTCCGTTTCTGAGCATAGAGCGAGGCTGGAGACGATGTATGATAGTTTGCTCCCTATGTGTTCGTGTCAGTAGAGTTCATTCTGTACAACTTTACCCTCCTATTCCAAGCTGTAGTCATACGACGTAGTAGGGTGCCGAAGCACCAGGGAGGATTTTGAAGGTACTCACGTATGTTAGTCGATCGATCTCAGCGCGACGACTGTAATTAACCCCACCGCCATCCGTCAGCGCTGGTGAAGATGGATGAAAACTGGGACGCTTCAACCTCGTTGGGCATGCGAATGGTGATCTCGGACGCTGCAGAAGCCCACCTGGATTTGGCTGACTTCTGAGACTCGCATACGATCGATGGTTGGATAAAGAATAGGAAGAGCGTGTTTGGGTCATAGAATAAGGAAAGTAGTCGGGATCATCGAAAATTCGGCTGGCGATCTCGTACATAGATATGGCCTCCGACGAAGCATCCGGGGCATAACAAGGTAGAGGCCGTCTATCATCGATACTCGGGACATCGTATGGCTGGAACTGCTGTGGCTTCTGAATTCCATAGTCGTTATAGGGTCCGGAAACCCGTCGAGGGCTGTTGACAGGTAACGGGACGTATGAAGGTTTGATGGAAAACAAACCAATATTACCTGTCTCGGTGGTTGTCTTCAGCATGCCTCCCAAACCTTTGGGCATCGCGGGAGGAAGTCGATCCTCGCTTGCACCCCTGATAGAACCTCTATTCCTCACTGAGCCTCTGTCGCTGTCGGCTGGTGAGCAAATCGAGTAATTGCTGGAAGGCCCTCTCTCGCGGTTCGTGGAGCGAGTGGCAGGCTGTAGAGTTGCCATCGTCCATACTACGGAATGCCTCAGCGAGAAAGACTCAAGATTCGCGGCTGTGATCGTAGAGACAAGGACTTAGGAACACGACGTGTGGGAACACCTATAACGTGGATTTGACCCAATGGAAATGGACACTGACAGCGCTGTTGGGTTTGGAATTGGAGAAGCAGAAAGATGAGAAAGAAGGTAATTGTAATCAGATGATGGCTTAGTTTATAATGGAGGTGGCCTCTTTTGGCAGGAGCAGTCAAGGTCCGGGAAACTTTTGGTTATGGAAGTTGATGAAGTGGGAAGGAGCAAGCGCTCGCTAACAATGCTTCCCGATTTGGACGAAAATGGCGCCAAACTCCTTTCTTCAACAGAGATCTGGCCACGATCTCAACAAGACTTCCTCACTGATTTTATTCGACGTACTGCATTAAGGATCCGACATTACTCACCAGCTCTGGAGAGCGACCCGGCAGCATCTCTGCTGGGACGGTACATGTAACTGCATTATAGAGCCCCCCTTCCATGGCACCCTCCGGTACCTCTTTGCTCTTCATCGAGGCTCCTCTTCCAATGCTTGAGGTGCGCAGCATCGCAAATCCCACGTGATTACCGAAAATTTCCAAGAAATCAATGACTCTTTTGGAGGACAATCGAGGAACTACCTTACTCGCGCCCATTGACCAAGGTAGCTGAGCTGGCGACTGCTCCATTCGTGGAACCATTTCAGAATGAGTTACTTGGAGACTCAGGACAATCCGATTTCTCCTTCCCCTTTGATCGCGAATTTTCTAAGTTCCATGGTTCGTGCGGCGAAGCTGGCAAAACTTTGCGCCTCTTCGAAAGGATACTCAGAGATGCAGATCATGGAGGAGTTTGCGAGTGATTCCTTACGCTTTTAGTATGGCAACGAGAATGCAGCATTGTCCTGACAAGAATCTAGAGATCTGGCCATTCAATACGTGTACTACAAGTAATGTCAATCGAGCTCTGTATAAAGAAGATCTTGCCAGACTGTGCGGCACCTTACTGTTACAATCTCCATCTACTAGCAACTCTTGAGATCTTGCCCAACCCCGGGTGGCACCTTAATGTTACAATCTCCATCTAGTAACTCTTGATGAATAGCCGTATGGTACCATATAGAAATCACGTTGCCACGAATTCCTATGTAGTTGTTAATGAGACGTAATATGAATTGTAGTGTACAAGTTCGGCGATAGGATCCGACGGCTGAGGCTTTAGCAGATGGATAAATCATTCGAAGAGATTCATGCTCCGCTGAAAGTAGTGTAAACCTTTAATGTGCATGGTGAAGAGGCATGAACCCTGTTGTCCTTTTTCGCTTTTCCACATCTAGCTCCTGACCCTCGTCCTCCATAACTATCTAACCCTTTCTGGCATCACCTCTGTACCCCATAGTGTCACAGACGGAAGTGGGAAATAATAATCATCCCTGATTACCAAGAATAATGCGCCGCTGCTGAAGACACGCTGTTCTGTTCTCAGCCGCGGGACAAGATAAATTTAGCGAAATCTGAGATACCCAGCTTGGAAATAAAGGGACCACATCTCCTCACTCTCCTCCTCTATTTTATTCACCCCGTCCTTCCCAACTTTCATACATTCATACTTTCAGTGACAGAAATTCACTGAGGTACGTACGCGAGCTATTGTAAACGGCTGCTTCGTCAATTCCAAAGCTCCACATTTCTTACATCTACACATACTTGTCCTTTTGGAGCTCTCCTCAAACATACTAACAATTCGATAACAGGACCGTTCCCTTCGAATACAGTCAACATGCGTACTTTCGCAACTTTTGCGCTCGGCCTTATTGGCGCTGCCGTCGCCTCAGCTTCAGATGTCTCCTCCCTCACTGCAGAGACATTCCCAGCTTTCGTGAAAGAGAACCCCCTGGTTCTTGCAGAGTGTAAGTCTCCCTCAGCTTCGGCGCAACCTCAATCCGTAGATCGAAGCTAACTTCCTCCAGTCTTCGCAGTATGTTTCTCTTGATCTCGCAGATTCATTGACATTGCTAACGTTCTGCTTCCTTACTCTAGCCATGGTGGTGAGTTTGCCTCGTGATGACACCTGTTCGTTGAGAAGATTACTAATATTTATATAGTGGACACTGCAAAGCACTTGCGCCCGAGTACGAGGAGGCCGCTACCACATTGAAGGAGAAGAACATCAAGCTGGCCAAGGTTGATTGCACAGAGGAGGCCGCCCTCTGCCAGGAATACGGTGTCGAGGGCTACCCAACTCTCAAAGTCTTCCGCGGCACTGAGAACATTACCCCATACTCTGGTGCACGAAAGGCTCCTGCGTAAGTCTTTTCTCTCCATATACGTTCTGCCAATGGAATTTTTGCTAATACCCTTTTCTGTAGTATTGTCTCCTACATGACCAAGCAATCTCTCCCTGCCGTTTCCCTTCTGACTAAAGACACACTGGAGGACTTCAAGACCCAAGATAAGGTCGTTTTGGTTGCGTACTTTGCGGCTGATGACAAGGCGTCAAATGCCACCTTTACAACTGTTGCTGAGAAGCTCCGTGACAATTACCTCTTTGGTGCAAGCAATGATGCTGAATTGGCCGAGGCTGAGGGTGTCAAGTTCCCATCTGTCGTTCTCTACAAGTCATTCGATGAGGGCAAGAACGTTTTCGATGAGGCTCTGGACGCAGAGGCAATTGAGAAGTTCGCCAGCGTCAAGTCCATTCCCCTGATCGGCGAGGTTGGCCCAGAGACATACGCCGGCTACATGGCCACTGGGATTCCCCTTGCATATATCTTCGCCGAGACTCCTGAGGATCGTGACAACCTTGCTAAGGATCTCAAAGACGTTGCTGAGAAGCACCGAGGAGCTGTCAGCTTTGCAACCATCGATGCTAAGGCATTCGGCGCTCACGCTGGCAACTTGAACCTCAAGGCTGATCAATGGCCCGCATTCGCTATCCAGGACACCGTCAACAACAAGAAGTTCCCATATGATCAAGACAAAGCGATTACTGCCGATCTCATTGGCAAGTTCGTCCAAGATTTCGTTGACGGCAAGATCGAGCCTAGCATCAAATCTGAGCCGATCCCGGAGAAGCAAGAGGGCCCAGTTCAGATCGTCGTCGCCAAGAACTACGATGATATCGTCCTTGATGATAACAAGGATGTCTTGATTGAGTTCTATGCACCATGGTGCGGTCACTGCAAAGCTCTCGCCCCCAAGTATGACATCCTCGCTGGTCTTTACGTGGATCAAGGTTTCGCCGAGAAGGTTACCATTGCCAAGGTCGACGCAACCGCCAACGATGTCCCAGATGAGATCCAAGGTTTCCCCACCATCAAGCTTTACAAGGCTGGCGACAAGACCAACCCCATCACCTACAGCGGAAGCCGTAGCATTGAGGATTTGATCAAGTTCATCAAGGAGAATGGCAAGTACGAGGTCACTGTCGACTACAGTGAGGATGCTCCAGCTGCCGATGCCCAGAAGCCAATCGTCGAATCAATGGCCAAGCAGGCTGAGGCTGCAACTGAGTCTGTGAAGTCCGCCGCTGAGGAGGCCACGGAGGCTGTCAAGAGCAAGGTTAGCGAGGCTACCGAGGCTGCTGAAGCTACACCAGCTCCAGAAGATGTCCACGATGAGCTGTAGGAAAACAGAAAATTGGGCGAAAATCTCTTTATTTGTATTTCTAGGTCTTGAAATTGACCGTGAAAGCAATGGGCTATCTGGGTTCATAGGGTCGATCATCGGATAATGAAATTTGAGGCGTTCTTCTTAAATATGCAATGCAAAACAATGATCCATTCGTAGCCTCCATAGAGCCGTGATCTCTGAGAAGGGCGTAATATTGCCAAACTTATCCGGCCCCTTTTATTTCAAAAGCCGGTCCGAGAGTTCGCTAAAGGAACGTGCCGGGAAGCTCCTTATTTACAAAAACCACAAACAAGCTTGCTAATTACGACACCGCTCATTTTAGAACAAATCACTATCTGTGATCAATTCAACATCGCAAATTAAGTTGTACTGCTCGACATATCCCCTCCACATATAACCATGGCATCACGTATCCTCGCGCCAGCGATGCGTGCAACAACCCTCCCTTCCGTGACTCTCCGCACGGCACGAAGCTTCCAAACATCCTCTCGAAGACTCGCAGAGGCTGCGCCTTTACCAGCACGAAAACCAGTTGGTGCATTCAGAGGAGGGTAAGCTTGATCTCCACTACATCACCTCAATCCCGCGAGCCCGGATCACCAAGTCTAGAGGGGGCACCGGAGTCTCGAGCTGCCGTCAACTCAACGAGGGAGCTTCCTATAGAACAACCAGAATGCTTATGCTAATATCCGACTGCTTCTAGACTGCTCGGATTCTTCGTCGGAGCCACCATCGCAGGAGTCGGCGTGTTCTACTACGGATTGGAGGAATACAAGGTTTCGAACGAGCTTTTGACGGAAGACATCTATGTGCGTGTCTGCATCTAGTTCTATCCGCTCTGCATTACTACCGTAGAAGACCACCCAGGAGATGGACTGTATTTGGGTCCAGGCATTCAATCTGCATACATGCTAACCTCTTGCTATACAGAGTCTCCAAGCATCGGTCCAGCGCGTTCACACCTACGTCTCGAATTTGGAGGAAAAGTTGGATGAGCTGGAGAAGAAGAAGAAATGAGTTATGGGCTATGAGTTGATAGTTTAATAATGGATAATACCGCGGCTTTATGGACATCATGGGGTTGCTTTCTTTTCGGGGCTTATGATGGACTGATGGCACATTTGAGAGAGCAAGCGGAAAGTGTACAACAGGACCGATTTTACTGCATTATTGCTGCACACAGATGAGGATTGGTGGTAAGCAGCAGATTCATTATGGGAGTGACAAAACCCGAATACCATTCTCAAATCGAGCTTCTTTGCAATCTCCCCGTTTTGGTGACCCGATAAAATCGCCTCGGCCTCGCCTCCACGTTTCAATCCAAAAATATTTCCAACTCACACGCCATTCCGTTCCCACCATCAACAACATCCTTTGGGACCCAAAACCCACATACTTCGCAATGAACTTCGGCGTTCTTGAAGTCGCAAATTCCTCCTCAAAAACTACGGCACCAGGCTGGGTCTACGTCCCAGTGGGACCCGTCGCAGCCTCGCAGCCTTCCTCTAGAAAACGCACGCGCACCGATCTCCCCGCCAGCCAGCACGAGACGACTGCCAAACAAGATGCGAAGATTCTGCGAGAGCTGGCTGCTTTAGACCGCGAGAATCATCGCGATGTGAGCATTCCGGTGCCTATACGGCATCGTGACAATGCTGGGCGAGGTAGGTTTCCTTCATTTAGATCTACTTTGAAGATGGGGGATTGTGGTTAATGGGGGAATAGTGAGCCATGGCAAAGTCACACCCGCAGTCCGCAAAATTTTACTCTCTCAAAAGACATTTGCGAACCATCTCAGCGACTTCGAAGCGCTTACAGCACTGTCCTCCTCCCTCCCTACATCCTCCCATCCCAACGTACCAGCTACACCATCCGTGCGCTCCGCCTCCGGCACATCGACACCAAACCTGACGAGCACAGGCAAACGATCGCACAAGAAGAAAGATTCAAATGCTCCGGCACCTACACCGCTCCGGAAAGTCTCATCTCTCTCCCAAGTTTCCACGCCCATAAAATCCGAAGACGATGTGACTATGCCAGATGCACCAATACTGTCTTTGAGCAACGCCCCAGACCCGCCTCCACATCCTAAAGATAATGATGTGCTATTAGTGAGTAGGATTCCCCGGATGCCGAGCCAGGAGGAGATAGATAGGTTGTTGGCTGCTCCCCCATTGAGCTATAACGAGGCGAGGGGGAGTTGGACGGCGGAGGATAGACGGAAACCTGTTAGGACGTTTTGTGAGGTTTGTGGATACTGGGGAAGGGTTAAGTGTACGAGGTGTGGTGGGCGGGTGTGTGCGCTGGAGTGTTTGGGCGTTCATCAAGAGGAGTGCTTTACGAGGTATGGAGCATAAAAGGTTGCATAATTTGGAAGGCGTTTTGGGATGGAGCATTGGAGGCGTGATATCGGGCTTGGTATGGCCACTGGGAGTACAGTATTGATGCATAGCTACCACTAGATTTAGCTCGAGGAGAGGCCCTCTGGAGTCGGTATGTCCCAAAATTCAAGTGCTTGATACCCTCAGCATCTGCCGTTGGGCATACAGAGTCAAAGGCCCGAACCGCATTTGTTGCATCTCAAACTCAATTTGTGTTTAATCTGCTCTATCGTCTTCTGCCTGCACCTCCACTCACTTCGCCCCTAGCAGCAAGTGTAACGACCTCCCCAATACCAGCAGCTTCTTGCTCATCCTCCAGGGCTGTAATCTCCTCTCTAGAATCCCACCACTTGTCCTCACTCATCTCAAACGCTCTTGTTTTAATCTCCTTTACGGACAACGTCTCCGGCTGAATTCCCTTCCATCTTAGACTGGCCATCAAGGCCTCTTGCCATTCATTCCCAGTCCGTTGGAAGAACTCACGCCGAGATTCAAACGGCCGTGGATGTGGTAGATTGTCCTCCGGAGATGTTGCTTCGGTAGTGTCATCGGGCGTATCGTCGAACGTAGATGAGTCTGCTACTGAAGCTGTCTCGCTGGCTTCAACGATCTTCTCTTTGCGCTTTGATTTCCTCGTACTTTCGGTATATA
The DNA here is from genome assembly GCA_002803225.1 of Gamarada debralockiae. Classification (NCBI taxonomy): domain Eukaryota; kingdom Fungi; phylum Ascomycota; class Leotiomycetes; order Helotiales; family Hyphodiscaceae; genus Gamarada; species Gamarada debralockiae. The sequence continues at coordinate 41,020 of NXFV01001090.1, read as the reverse complement.
AAGGCTTCTCATCAGGCATCTTAACATCCCCTTCTTCGTCTTCATCCTCATCATCTTCCTCGTCATCACTTCCTTCTTCATCCTCACTGTCCTCGTCATCGCTGCCAAGCCAATTCTCCGGCTCACGTCTGAATACCTCCTTCACCCCATCTATTTTACCAAGATCAATCGCATACATCTCATCGAAAGTGTACTCGCGATCACCCTTCTCGAATGTTCCCCCATAAATATACAGGACATCGTCTTGGACAGTCAGCTGCGCATTGAATCTCGGATGCGGAAATTCTAGCAGAACTTCCTTCGCAGGTAAGACCTTCTCGTCTGGGTCCTCCTTCGGCATATCGATATCCATATCATCAGCGCCAGCTAACGACTTTCCAGTCTGCAATGCTGCGAGATTGCGCAAAAGCTCCTCCTCATTTGCTTGACCTCGCCCACGACGCCCTCCACGTTCATTCCCCTGGACCTTCTTCTGAGTTGTTCGAGGTTTTCGTAACATAAGTGGGAAGTAACGATTTCGTTCAATATTCCACGCAAACAACGTATTGAAGAACTCGCTATCAATTCCCTCTTCGCTCTCTTCCACATCGTGCACACCACCGAATGAAATTCCTCGACCTTTGTGATACGCCATCGTTGCTCCTGCTCGTGGTGGGTTTGGCATATTCGCGGGCTTCTTCCTGCGTTCCCATCGCACTGTTGGTGGAGAATTGGGAGCCGCGTCCGCTGCGGGTTGGATGATGCGTAGAAAGAAACAATCTTGATGGATCATAGGCTTCACCACATTTCGCTGTGCCTGTCCGCCTCCTTTTGCCTGCTTCCCTGCTACTGTAGCTTTGACTCGGGAGTAGCCACCGAATAGAACGGCACCTGACTCATGAGGTAGGAAGGAGAATGAGGAGCGAGCATCGGGCTTTTGGGTTGCAAGTGGTAGGACGGGGTTATGCCAGGCAAAATTTTGTGTGTCGTACAACCATAGATCTGCGAGGTACTTGGTCTGTTGAGAGGTGTCTTGAAATCCGCCGAACAGGATTATGTAGTTCTTGTAGTAGGTCATTCGGTGACCACTTCTTGCCGGAGGAGTTTTGCCTTTGCTCTCTAATCGTGTCCATTCTCTATTTGAGGGCTCGAAGCGCCAGAACTGTGATCCGTCAGTAATTATGCAGTTCAAGCACTGTAGGTAGACTCACATCATTGTAGTGATAGAAAGTGCCTTGCTTCGGCGAACTGAACTCGCCACCAAATAAGTAAATCCCACCAGCATTTCCTCCTCGACACCACGCATGGCCACTTCTCGGCAGTGGCGTATTGGGCGATGTGACCAGACGCCATTCATCTCGATTGATCTGGTAAACATAGAGATCATTGAAGAACGTCGCTAAAGCACCATTGAAATACTCTCCCCCGAAAAGGAATAGCTCATTGTCGTTCGCCGGAGATGCTATGAGCGTGGAAGAGGCTCGAGCCTTTGGAGGATCACAAGGTACTTCTGTGACTTTCAGGAACTGCTCCTGTTTCTTCGCGTATTCGGCGAGCACGGTATCAAGGTCGACATCTTCAGCGTCACTGTCGTTGGCTTTTGCGTTCTTGGTCTTCTCCTTTTTCTCGCCCTTCTTCTCTTGCTTCTGTTTCTTTTCGGCTATTTTGGCTTTCTTGCCTTCACTTTTGGACTTTTTGTCCTTTGCCATGTTGAAGAGTGCAAGAGCATTCGGCGAAGAGGAAAATTCGATGGGAGAACAAGTTCGAGGATGGAATCGGTCACTTAATGGGCTTGGTAGGACCCCTTAGCAACGTCAGCCACTGCGTGTGTATGAAGGTCTAGCAGTTGAGAAGGATTGGTTTCCGCTTAGATGTGGTCAAAATAACTGTATCTTTGGTTGAGAGTGTCTTAACTAGACAAATCCTGCAACGGCTGACCGTAGACTAGGCGAAAACTCTACGAAAACTTGAAAGACGTTTTAATAGCCACAGATCCTCCTTCTCTCAACGAAATCCGGGTGTGTTCTTAGTTCATCATAATGCCAGCTAGTGGCCAAAGAATATTTGTGTCTTACCTGTTTGTGCGGACGTTTGGTTGTTCGTACAACGTGGTGGAGAATGAATGGATTGTGTGCGCGCCCGAGAGAGAAGCACTTCAAATGTTTTCGTTTGGCGAGATACCCCACTTCATAAACAACCATCCACCTCCTTACCAATCTCACGACTCTCCTAACTTCTATCACTAGCAAACCTCATAATACGTTACTGATTGCATAGCTTGAAAAAAATGGCATTTGCTCGGCTTCTGGACAAGAAGTCTCATCTCATACCTGGTAAGCCTTTTTCGTTTGTCTGCTGTTTTCCCAGTAACACGTCAAGTGACATTGATTGCGATGAGGGCAGGGCAACGAGTTTTTACATTACGAATTGGGTTGCAAAGTATCAGTTCTGGAATCCATATATCAGTGATTCAAGAGGTGTAAGTTGATTGTGAACCTCCATTAAGACACATGTGTCTCAACTTTGGAAAGGAGACTCTTCAAAGCTTCGATGACCGAAACCCCGGTGGTTCATATCTTGTACTGCAATTTTCAAACTGTTTTATTGCATATCTCACTTCTATCTCTCCCAGAGTGGATTACACATCTACCGGTGATGGATCGATGTGGCTCGATCCTCCGTTTGCATACATCCTCTTGATTTGTTCTAACTCTTGACCCAGGAAAACTCAAAGTGTCCGAGCTTTTATTCGAGGTCCCAAAAGATTACCAGAATCCATCATCAGGAACTCTTCAAGTCTTTGCTCGGTCTGTAGCACGGCATGAGAAGCCAGCTGTACCCCTGACAGATGACGAACAACGAAAGAAGGCCCAGAAGCCATGGTTTGTCTACCTACAAGGAGGCCCCGGATGTCCCTGCGCGGCCCCCCAGAACAGCTACATCACCAATGCTGTACTTGATAAGGGCTATCAAATACTCTTTCTCGACCAAAGAGGTACCGGCCTCAGTACCCCCGTTTCAGCAGGCACCCTAGCTCTCCAAGGCGACGCTCATAGACAAGCCGACTACCTCAAGTTGTTCAGAGCCGATACGATAGTGAGAGATTGCGAAGCAATCAGGAAGACTCTCACAGAGGATTATCCTGCCGAACTCAAGAAGTGGTCTGTCTTCGGCCAGTCTTTCGGTGGCTTTTGCGTCCTGACCTACCTTTCCAAATATCCCAAGGGCCTACGTGAAGCGTTCATCTCTGGTGGCTTGGCACCAATTGGCCGCACTGCGGATCAAGTCTATAAGGCGACTTTCCAAAAGGTCATCGAGAGAAATAAGGAATACTACTCGAAATACCCTGAAGACATTGACGTTGTCCATGGACTGGCATTCCACATCAAGAGTAAAGGCGGCCTACCATTACCATCTGGCGGTGTCTTGACCGTTCGAGGACTCCTCACACTGGGAAGAAGCTTCGGATTCCACGGCGGGCTCGATTCAGTCCACGACTTGATCTTAAAAGCGTCCACCGACCTCAAACAATTCTCATTTATTACTCGCCCAACCCTCTCAGCAATCGAAAGTGCCCTCAGCTTTGACGACGTGGTTCTTTACGCTGTCTTGCACGAGGCTTGCTATTGCCAGGGAGAGGCCTCCAATTGGGCGGCAGAGCGAGTGGGCAGGACTCTGAGGGAATTCCAATGGCTATCCGGATCTCCCCAATCACCATCCAGCGTGCGAGAGATGCCCCTCTACTTCTCCGGAGAGATGATCTACCCATTTCTCTTCGACCTTTTCCCGGAGCTGGAGAAATTGAATAACGTCGCCGACATACTTGCTAAATATGGCGGATGGCCGGAGCTTTACGACGAGTGGCAGCTTGCTAGGAACGAGGTGCCACTTTACGCTGCTACGTTCATTGATGATATGTATGTGGACTATGGATTTGCCCAGGAGACTGCGAGACTTGTCAAGAACTGTAAGCAGTACATCACCAATGGCATGTATCATGACGCGATCCGAAGCAAGACGGATGAGATCATGAAGGAACTCTTCGCATTGAGGGATGATTCGATTGATTGATGGCTAGAACTTCAAGATTGTGGGTGGACAATGAAGGGCAGCTGTGAGTGTGCTATGGATGAAGGGTAGCACTGGGGGAGAAATGCTCGAATGGGCTTCGTGGAGCATCTGCTGTGCAGAGTGGTATGAGAGAAGTTTATTTCTCATTCTAAAGATTTGACTTCAGCATCATAATTTCCTGAGCTTTCGTAAGCTGCTGCTTCAAATCCTCATTCCAAATCCAGTCATATCTCATCTCCAACCTCTTTCTTATCGAATCTAAATCTGACCCGAGTTCTTTATCCTCAAACTCATAAATAGCCACCGCATCCCGACTCGTCGAAACCACCTTTTGACTTCTTGGCCGTCTGACTGCATCATACGCATGGAATGCCCTCTCAATATCTTGCGCCGAATCCGCCTTCCCTAGCAAATTGGACAATATAAACGCATCCTCGATCGCCTGGCCAGCGCCAGCACCCTGATGGGGCGTCGACGCATGTGCAGCATCTCCCAATATCGCAAAGTTGCCATCGTAATAAGTAGGAGCCGGAGGATGGTCAAACAGTGCCCAAACATCTGGTTTCTCCATCAACGAAAGAATCTTCTGAACATTCTCACCCCATCCGCCAAAATCATTAAGCATATCCTCCTTATTCATCGGCAGAACCCATCTCTCATTCTCCCACTTTCCATCTTCTTTCGTCCGGAATGCAACGACATTCATTGTTTTGCCTTTCTCGGTGGGGAAGGTAAGAAGATGCCCGTGTTCGCCCAAGTACATCTGGCTGTTCCGAGCGAATTCCTCGCCGATTGCTGATACAGCCTTCTCCATTGGTATTAGGCCTCGATATGCATACTTTCCGGTGAATGTTGGATTGGTAGTTTTGTGGTTCTCTCCCAGCAATATCTGCCTTGTCCTCGATTTTACCCCATCACAACCTATTACCGCATCCGCTTCTGCCGTTGTCCCATCATAGAATGTAAGTTGCATTTTGTTCCCATTCTTCTCGACCATCTCAACCCTCTTCCCAAACTTGGCAATCCCACCAGGAACCAACTTCACCAACTCATCCAAAAAATGCGCCCTATGAACACTAGAGTGCCCCACATTCCCCGCTTTTACCTGCGCAATTTCCTGGTCTTCTTTCCCCGGACATTTGAACTCCTTCCATGCATCCTCTTTCATCCCGATCCGGAAATCAAACCACGTGGTTTTCTTTGAAGGGAATTCGTTTGAGGTTGCGCAGCGTTTGTAGCCTTCCTCTATTTCTGGGTCGATTAAAGACATGGCGCGTATTGTATTGGGCCCGAATGACACTCCTGCGCCGATTTCTGCGAACGCCGGGGCAGACTCGTAGAGTGTGCAGGAAATGTTTTGGTGCAGGAGGCCGATTGTCATACAGAGACCTCCTATACCACCACCTGAAGTTGGGTCAGATATGTGACTAGAAAGCTTGCGAGTAACTTACCGCAGACTGCTATGTGGAAGGGCTTCTTGGGTGTGTTTGTAGGAGCCATGGTGGAGGGAGTGAGTGATTCGTGCCTAAAGTACAACAGGCAAGCAAGAACAGAGAATGGGAAAAGATCTATGCAAGAATATATAGATATGTGGACGTGGAAAGATCGGAAGTCCTGAGTAAACTTTTCAACGTGATGGGGTCGAATTGCCTTCTAGGAGTCGGTCGACGTCACTATTCGAGGCACTATCCGGGTGCCTTATCCGATCGGTAATGGCATGCGGCAGCCTGAAGAAGAGATCCGTGCTCACTCCGCTATGCGAGTCTCAACATCTGGGAAATACGATCTAGAGCTCTACATGAGGAATTTGGATAAGGTAGTGACAAGCAAAAGAATGGAAAGAACAAGTGAGGGGTGAGAGGTGATTACCGCACTGGGCTAGGCTGGAGCACGTGCCTATGCGTGGGCAATGCTCAGTTCCTTCTGGTAAAATAGAGCTATTGGTATAATCGCATCCTAAGTCGTGATTAGGGCCATCCTCATACCAAAAATATGAGCTTGTCAGGGCAGCTAACTGCATCCCCTACACAAATCTAGCTTCAGTTTCCAGGGCAGATTCAATCCTTCAAATGGGACTTCAAATATTCATACGAATTCAAAGATTGACGACTTATATGCCAATATCGACCTAATCACGCCGTCAGTGTCCGCGATATAAGCCTACGTAGCCGTGTTCATGAGGCTGCGAGATACGAATGCCAGAAGCTGTTTCCAAATACGTGAATTCGGAATAAGCTACACCTTGAAGCTCTACCGAGTTCTGCAGGACATCGACAAACTTGCCGTCGGACTCCGCTCCGCTGCATTGGCGACTTGAATCATAACCGACGCAGCAACAATGGTTGAAATAATGAGTATGAGGCTCAGCGGCTATAGCTGTCATAGCTCCTCTTTCTGGGGTTGGCTTTGGTTTATTTGTGAGGTGCTTTACCGGCCTCGGGTGCGGAATGAATGAAGAGGGTGATCACCAGTTCCCACCTCCCATTTCTGTAATGGGGTTTTTCTACGCCTCTGTTTCTGTTCTGTCCTACAGCGTCATCTGCAGCCACTCGGATTTTATCATATCTTCTTGGACTACAAACTCGGAGGCGGACCAGGAGAATAGCCAATCCGTTTGCATGATAAAAAGCTTCATCTTGGACCATGCATACAAATTGCCATTGACGGTAGCTTACCTCACTTTTGATGTACATATATCATTTAAATTCGAGAGTACTGGCAAGTATCCAGTATCGCTACTCGATATATCAAGCATCTATGGGCTAAAAGTCTCGAATTTGTTCCTTGTTGTCTGCTTTTCGCTGCGAGTTTTCCCACATTATGGCGAGCACCGAATCGCAAATTGTCTCAACCCCTGAGGTCCTCGATTCCCGCTTGACTTCTTCAGATCCTCCTGACGGAAGTATGGCTGGGTGCAAGTCGGCGTATCATTCACAATAAATTGCTTCACATGGGGCCAGATGGCTGTACGCAAAATACAATTTCTCCATGCACCATGAGCTGACTCCTATCTAGTCGTTCGGTGTTTGTCTTGCACACTTTCTTGAGACGAATACATTCCCAGACGCTACCTCCCTCGACTGTGCATTCATCGGCGGTCTGTAATTCTCCTTTTCGATGCTGATGGCACCTCTGGTAACATTGGCTGCTCGCAAACTTAGGACCAGACCTCCGATGATGATAGGTGTCGCTCTTTAAACAGCCGGATTTATAGCTGCCTCTTTCGCCAAACGAATATGGCATCTCTACATATCCCAGGGCTTGCTCTTAGGAGTCGGTCTTGGTTTCATATTTGTTCCTTTCTCACCCATAGTACCACAGTGGTTCTACGAGAAGCGAAGCGTTGCAATGAGGATTGGTTCAGCGGGATCCGGAGTCGATGGGTTCCTTTTTTCCTTCGGTATCCAAGCCATGATCGACAACGTCTCACTTGGTTGGGCATTTCGCATTACGGCTGTTATCACGGTCATCATGAACTCGCTAGCCGTGGCTCTCACTCGGAATCGCAATGTCACCATTCGTCCGCCCCTTCTTGGTTTCGATACCAAGCTTCTATTTCGATACGACGTGTTTCTGCTTCTAGGTTGGGCTTTCATAAGAGTGCTAGGATATATCACCCTGCTATACTCCACGTCCGACTTCTCCACTTCTATTGGACTATCCAAACAACAGGCAGCCGCCATTTCAGCCTTTCTTAGTCTTGGAACAGCGGCTGGCCGGCCGTTGACTGGATTCATAAGCGAACGTTATGGGCGGATAGAGGTTGCTGGGTTGTGCACGTTCTTTTGCGGATTCCTGTGTTTCGCTATCTGGATTTCCGCGAAGTCCTATGGGGGACCATTCTGTTTGCAATTCTCTCCAGTGCGGTTGTCGGTGTTTTTTGGGATGGTAAGCACTTTCGTCTCATGACTTAGATTGCGGCCTGCTAAAAAAGCCTTAGCGGTCGACCCAATCTCCGTTGAGGTTGTTGGGCTTCCTCAAGTACCATCGCTGTTGTCTCTTGTTGGGTTGACCCTTCCTCCCACACTTTGCAAGTCTGGACATTTTCCTTCAAACTATCATCTAGCCGACACAAGGGATTTAATCTCAGAAGTTATTGCTCTCATACTACGGCGTTCCGGAATATCAAAAAGATATCTATATTTCCAAATTTTGCTGGGCTGTCCCATGTGGTAGGAAGTCTCTGTCTTCTTGAGCTCTGGTGGATAATACGAAAAAGGAAGCAGAGCGTTGTAGAAGCAAGGTCTGAATTCACGGAAACGCAATAAGAGTTTCCAGTTTCTGCAGAAGAGAAGTAGCCTCCTTCGAGGGACGTCGACAGCAAACAGTCGCTTTATGATAGCATAGCATACAAACTGGAAATAACTTTTTGTAGATAGGAGTTAGAAGAAACTTGAAGACCGGAGGACTGTGTATTCATGATGTCCCAGACACACCAATACGAATAATGAATGAGGCAACTCAAATTTAATGCTTAATTCAGTTGAACGACTTGAGCCTAATCGGTCAATATCCTCTGGACGATCTGAATCCGCCTTGACCCCCCGAAAGCATTGCAGTTCCCAATCGTTCTATTTCATTGACTAATTAAATATTCAATCACTCGGATCACTTAAAAGAATCAACTAGGCTATTCTAAATCCACACTCATCAGGTCAAAAACTTGGGTGAGCACCCTCGAAATCTGAATTCACTCCAGGGGTGGTCCACGTGACATCGCGTTTGGCGAAACGCGACTTCGTCATCAACCCCCCCACTTCTACAACTTTTCCATCAACTTGTCGCAACCACCCGATTCTCAGTGCAGGTCTCCGGACTTGTACTCCATACATCGACTACAAATATGCCTTTGGGCTGGGAAAGGATCAACGCCAGGAAGACCACTCCAAACAAAAACATCGTCTTCATAAAACCTCGTCCTGGTCCCGATGAAAGCACGTCAAAGGACTTTCTAGAACGCATCGCGGCGCAATGCCTCCCTATTATGAATAACCACCACCTGGCGGTCGTGTCTCTCGAGGAATATGAACCTAATATGGAGTTCTGGGGTACGATCTCGCCTCCGCACTTGTATTTTAATATCTAACAGAGTGCAGGCCGCAATTTCAATAATGGAGAGGTTATACAGCTCGTCCTCAAATCGCCTTCGACTGGCCAGTGGCTTCCATTCAAGTTTGTGCAGATGGTTATGATGCATGAACTCGCACACAATAAGCAAATGAACCACAGCCCGGCTTTCCATCGAGTTAGGATCGAATTCACGAATGAGATGAAGTTGTTATGGGACAAGGGATATACGGGAGACGGACTTTGGGGAAGAGGCATGCTCTTGGAGAATGGAGCGTTTGCTCGTACGGAGCTTGGAGAAAGCGAGATATTACCGGAGCACCTGTGTGGAGGCACATTTAAATCCCGTGGTGGCAGGAAGCGGAAAATCAAGCCAAAGATATCATACAGAGAGAGGCAAGAACGTCGGATCAAAAAGAAATTTGGCACAAATGGAGTTGCTCTAGGAGCCGACGAGGAAACAAAGGCAAAGCTGGAGAAAGGTAAGAAGCTAACGAGCAAGCCGAGGGTTGCAGGCAGTGCTAGAGGCAGAGAACTACGCGCTGCTGCTGCGTTGGCACGATTCGAGACTAAGAAGGAGGAGCCGGAGCCCAAGGACGAAGATTTAGTCACAGATAGCGATACGGAGAGTGATACGGAAGGCGGTGCCTTCATCAAGACCGAGCCGGACGACGCTGTTGATATCGATGGCTCGAGGCTTCTTGATGCAAACGGTTTGCCTTTGGTCAAAGTCTGTGAGGATGAGGATCAAGATGATGAGAACGCGAAGAATGAGTTGCTAGAGCTCCAGAACATTGATGGAAAGGCCCGACTTTCACAGCTTTCGAACGGACCAGCCAAGCCTATGCCCTCAATCTCACAATCTCCAAAGCCAACACCGCCATTAAAACAGTCGAAGAAGGTAGCGACGCAGGAACAGTCAATTTTGTCGGGAACCACCAGCACGAAGAAGCCTGGATCGACCAGGGAAGAAGATGTGTCTACTGCCAGTGAGGACGAGGGTGAACGCCGAAATTCAGAGCAAGTTGCCAAGAACAAGGCCGAGAAGGTGCAAGTGATCGCGAAACCTGGTACCAGCCTCGCTGATACGTCTTGTCCTGTATGTTCGATGGAGAATGAGCCAGCAGCGTTGACTTGCATAGCTTGCTCAAATGTCCTCAAGCCTGACTTCGTTCCCAATTCTTGGCGATGCAACGGCTCAACATGTAAAGGTAGCGAGTATATTAACTCAGGGGATGTGGGATTATGCGGCGTTTGCGGTACCAGGTATCTGATTTAAGGGATCAAGGGATGGCGGGCGGCGCAGAGGAGGATTTTGCTTTAGCTATTATTGGCTCTGTCGGGATAAGACTACACCCGCACCAGCACAGGGATCATGATCAGATTAACAAAATACGAGAAGGCTGTGCTAGAAGGGCAGTTTGTCCGACGGGCAAGTTCTCGAGGACGTGTATTGGGGGCGTGAGTATTGGAAACGTGGATTTTACGTTGAATGCGAAGTAGGGGGTATGTGGAGGAGGATTGGGGATGAGGGATGGATGTGGAGTGGAGCGGGGGACGAAGATGGTTGGGATAGACAGCGGATGAAAGAAAGCTTGAGATCGAAATAGACCGATGGATTAATACCACCGGATTGTTAGAAATCACTAGGGAGCCGACTACTGTGCCTCTAGATATATGGTGTGAATCGCCAAACTCCTTTCACTAATTCAACAATACCAAACTGTCCCAAGAGCATTCTCCTTCTTTCGGTAACTCAACATACTGGTTAACGTTGAGATCAGATGCGACCTATGGAATGTAGTCCTTCAGATAGTCAAAAGTATGAATCACGGTCAGAAAAAAAGAGGCTTCGGTCAAAATTAACTACTTTCGCTGTGGACAATGCTCTAAATCGCTATCAGTGCAGTGCAGCCCAATCCTTCATTCCTTCATCTCGCTCGTTCTTCTAAACCCCGACTCCAACTCCATGCATATTTCCTTTCCAATTCTATTCATCATCATCAATGAGTTTTACATTCGTACCCGATTTCTTCAAAGCCTCCTTCAACCGAGCCGTCACCTCCTTCTTGTTCGCAAACTTGCTCCTAATCTGCGCCTTCTCCTCAGCGGTGTATCCGCTCAACTTCTTCCGAGGTGGCGAAGTTTGCGTGCGAGAGCTGGTCGATGACATCAAAGAGTTCTGAAATCGTGATGTGTCTCTGGTGCTATCTGGTGTGTAGAATAGGCCATAAGTACTCGAGGTGCCCGGATTTCGTAGAGAGGCACGGTTGCTCTGTGGCGTTGCGAACGGTGAACCCTCACGGCTGCGAGGGCTCGCGACAGATCCAAGTCGGAGCTTTCGCATATGGCCCTCCAAAACGTCGATGTCTCCACTACGCTTCTCCGCCATGGCAGTCATCTTCGTAATGGTTCGCATCACAGCTTCAACAGTAGGTCCTGCTGAGCCATTGATCTGGCCGTTGGAGGTGGCCTGAGATACTATCTTGGCTTTGAGGAGAGTCAGACCTTCTTCTGCGTCGGAGAGAAGTTTCTGGAAGTTGGTGAAGTCTCTCCGAAGATCATGCTGTTGAGCTGCTTGTTCAGCGCTCAAAGGTTGCGCTCTAGCTTTAGAATCATAGTTGGGATCCGATTGAGCGGCTCGGAATTTGTTGACCTCTTCCATTTTCGCTTGAAGTCTGATGAGATCTTTCTGAAGATCGTTGCAGGTCTCAAGTTTGCCTGCCATGTCCTTGATGCGGCCAGCTTCGAGGTCGCGGGTAAGATCTCTCTCCACAAGATTTGAAAGGTTTTCAATTTCAACCAAACACCAGTCCTCGTCATTTCTGAGATCCTCCCTGGTGCGGCCTCCATCTTTATACTGTTCTTCATGACCCTTGACAAAGCATTTCAGAGCTCGAGCATTGACTCCAAGTGTATCAATCATGGAATTGATATCCCGGTATACTGTCTCAACTTGAGCTGCTATGCTATCCTTCGATGGCGGGCCAGCGTAGTCGGTATGGGCAATAAACTCATCGAGAGTTCTAGTTGCCTCGAGGTCCGAAGCCAGAAATTCCTGCATTCTCTCATCTTCATCGTCGACAAGAGCTTGCTTCTCTTCCTGCTCCTTCCTAAGTCTGGCCTCCTCCCGGCGCTGCTCTTCCGCTTTTTGTTGCTGCAGTGAAAGATTGAAGGTGCTTTGAGTCGGTGCAGCTGGTTTACGCCCAAGAATTTGAGATGCTACACCAGGAGCGCTGACAGATCGTGACGCATCAGGTCGTAGCATTCTGCCTGGTAGCGCTGATCGAATAGGGCTCGGTGACCGAGGGCTGGCTTGAACCTTTGGAGGTGGGAGAACAGGAGCAGATGCGCCGATCTCGCCAAACAAAGATCGCGGGGGATTTGTCTGACCTGGCTTGGAGATCTTCGTAAAAAGACCAGTTTCCGGACTGTCCTTGTTCAGACCTTTGAATGAACTCTGAGGCGTGAAACCAGGAGTTTGATTGATTTCGGACGTAGGGCTGAGGTCCTCAGCAACGTCTTCGCCACTTCCCTCCTCGCTTTCATCGACCTCTCCTTCCTCTCGTTCGTCATCGTCTTCTTCACTTCCGAATCCGGATTCATCACCATCATCCTCTGGACCTCCAGGGACATCGCTAGGAGGGATAAGATCAGCGGGAATAGGTGTTGATGTACTTGCCTTAGCAGCTGGGGATGGAGGTGATAGCGCAGGCTTCGGGGTGGGTTTTGGGGCTGATTTTGGAATAAAATCTGGGGGAAGTGGAGCATCTGTTTCTGTGGACGAAACGGAAGTATCGCCAGCAGCATAACTAGTCTTACTCGTTGGATCTGGGGGTAGAGGTGGTTCAGAAATTCTATCACCGAGGCCTCCAGGCGAGGTTGGCTCATCTTTGATTTTAGGGGATGCCGGAGTGTTGTTTATGGCGGGCGTTTGGGTCGCAGGAGTAAGAGGCTTTGACGCGGGAGTGGTACTTGAATTCAAACTACTAAAGCTGAAGCCCGCTGGTTTGGGAGTGTCGGCAACTGCCTTTCCAAAGTTGAAACCGGCTGATGTGGCAGACTTGCTCGCCGGTGTTGCAGTAGCAGATCCTGGTGTCCCAAAAAGGCCACCGCTTCCGGGTGCTGTGGTAAAGAATGATGATTTCACAGGAGCCGGGGTGGAGGATGGGGTTGTAGAGTCAGGTTTGGCTGGCTCTGCTGGCTTAGGTCCGTCCTCCATAGAGTCCATATCTGTTTCTTTGGACTCAGGGGTTTCCGCAATGGGGGCTTTGGCAGCATTATCGAGAGCGCTTCCAAAGTTTCCGCCGAAGAACAAGCTTTTAGATCCGTTGGATGGTTCTAGTTCGTTGTCCTTGGCCGTGTTGTCCGCTTTGAATGTAGATCCAAGGCTAAAATGATTTGAACCTAAGAGACTTGTAGGTTTGTCCTCGGCCTTGTTAGCAGGGCCACCAAATAGACTGCCTGGGCCCATCCCGGAACCAGTGCTTGGTGTACCGAAGGTTCCTGAAGCAGATTTCGATCCAAATATACTTCCAGTGGAGGTTGGTGTTGCAGCGGCAAAACCACCTTTCGATGCGAATGATGAAAATCCTCCAGAAGTAGAAACTGTTGTAGGTCCAGTGCTAGTCACACTAGATCCAAATACTGCGGCAGGCTTACCTAACCCAGATGGTTGGCCGAACGCTGAGCCTTGAGTTGTAGAAGCTGCGGAGCCCCACGGCGAGGGGCGATTAAGTCCAGGTAAGCCTGAACTACCAAATGCGGGTGTGGAAGCTGAACCGAATGCAGGAGGACCAAACGCAGGAGCTGGAGTAGAAGTGGCAGGCTTTGAAAATGCAGGCGATCCAAATGCCGGAGCATTGCTTGTAGCTGGGGTCGAAGTGGTAGGCTTTGAAAATGCAGACGGTCCAAACGTCGAAGCATTGCTTGTAGCCGGGGTCGAAGTGGTAGGCTTTGAAAATGCAGACGGTCCAAACGCCGAAGCATTGCTTGTAGCCGGGGTCGAAGTGGTAGGCTTTGAAAATGCAGACGATCCAAACGCCGGAGCATTGCCCGTAGCGGGTGTCGAAAATGCAGGAGATCCAAACGCCGGAGCATTGGTCGTGGCTGGAGTTGAGGCGGAAGTTGAAGGTGTGCCCCACACTGACGTACGTTGGCCTAGGCCAGACGGAGCACCAAATGCACCGCCTGCGGCACCAAAGGCAGTTGCAGGTCGGGCACCGAAAGCAGGAGCAGAAGTAGATGTTGCTGAAAATGCTGATGTTGTTGAAGGTGCACCGAAACCTGGCGCCGAGGTCTGTGCTGGGGCGGGCGATGACTGTGGTTGTGCAGCGCCTTCAGCAACTACAAGACCTGGATAAATTGTTTGTTGGCGTATCGATTCTGAATACACAATCCACCAGGAAGCTAGGACACCCTCATTGTTTAGGACCATGAGAGCAGGCAGCGGTGTAGGCGATTCATCTATCTCGTCATTTGGAATAGGTTTTACCACTTTCTCCTTGCTGGAAAGATCGAGTGCAAGTCCAATTGCAGATGTGCTTGACAGGTCTCCCGAAAGGGGAAGTTGTGCTCTTTGGGAGTCACTATCCATTTCGGTCATGGTGAATACACCCGTAATCTTATCCGCAGGTTTGTCCTTCGACAAAGGAACCTTAGACCGAGTGAACAGGCCAACATCGACTGAAGCCGTTGATGTGGTAATAATCAAGTCTTGTAAATTAGGAGGGAATTCTCGTAGGCGTAGAATGAAGTGATGTGGGGGTGATCTGTTCAAACCCCAGGGGCCTGCAGGCTCTTCAATCTTTTGGAATTCGAAAGTCGATGGCGGGTTTCTGGTTACCACATGGAATATGGACTGCGGAGCATTGCCATCAGGACTTGGGGGGGTATGTGCGAGCAGAAAGACGTTATTCTCGAGCCAAGTAATCGAAGAGACTGCACGTATTAGTATTCGGTTGAGAGGAAGGGCTTATCAAGTGCTTACCGTGACAATTGTTGTCAACAGTGGGTGGCTTGGGAATATCTCCTTTCCCTACACCTTCAGGAGTCATCTGATAGGCGGTTCCATCTGCAAGACCTGCAACCAACTGCTTTCCCTTGGTACTCCACGAGAGACAGCTTACATTGTTCTTGAGAACCTGCCCACTGGGTCCCGATATGAAGTTTCTGTCTTTAAGATTGGCAATCATGAGGTTACCATCTGCAGTGACAACCGCAAACAGCTCCCCTTTCTCTGCAGTTGGGTTTGGAATAAGAGCTCTCAAGGCCTGTCCATTCGTAGACAGCTCAAATGCGGACTGCGTCGAGCCTTTCAAAAGTGCCTGGACCTCATAAACTGCCAATCCCCCACCAACTTCAGCGGATAGAACCAGGTAAGACTCGTCGGCTGAAAATGCCAACTGCGATATTCTCATTTGCATGGGTATCTTTAGCTGAGGTTGAAATGGCTTTAACTTTCCACCTTCGGAGTTCTCGAAAGTCTTTCGTACTGACTCCGTAGTTGCTACTATAACTGCGTCGGGTCCAGCTGCCGCAACAAGGCCTTTGTGTGAAGCCACGCTCATAAGAGAGGCAGTCGGTGGAGGGAGGTTGTCGGAGGGCCATGGCGAAGATAATTGGATCTTGGCATCACCAGCGAGCGCTAGAAATCCAAGCGCCTAGAAGCAGAGTCAGTATGGTTTGAACTCGAACTCTTCCATTACAAAATTTGGCATACCTCTGTTCGTATGTCCTCAAGGTCAGGACCTGTTTGTACTCCGCCCGCTCCACTGCCCATGGCATTGTTGCCAGAATTCTGAAAGCTGAAAGCCATGATAGTTGCAAGGTAGCCAGCTCTATTCAGAGGCCCAGCGGTTCATGGGGTCGTACTGCGCATTTGGTGTTGGTCGAGATTTCGTAGGAGCCACGGTCGAGTCGCAAGCAAATGTGCAAGAAAATGGATGATGCGCCAGTAGAGTTTATGGCGCAATTACCGTATGTCAAATATGGTAAGGCCTTAGAAGAGTGAATGAATTAGTGCTGGGAGTTGGCACTGGAATTCACAAGTGCTGCATATTTATTTCCTTAAAAGTCGCGAAGCTCTCGTCAAGCTCCAGATCCGGTCACGTGCGATGAAGCTCGGCGCGTTTGCGGAAGGCTCCAGCTGTACGCAAGCTACATCGAACCTCATCAACTAACCACAATCAAATCTTGACGACGAATTCCACCTGGTCTTGACATCCCCGATATTCCCTCTCGCCGTCTATCTTACAAAATCCATCCAAGTAAGAGCTCTCGAGCTCTTTCCTCCCTATCAACATGCCTGGATTCGACTTCTCAAACCACACTCGCAATGCCGCGTTACACGCAAGAGGTGTTCCATTACCAAAGGCGACGAGTACAGGTACTACGATTGTAGGATGCATATTTGATGGGGGTGTGGTTGTAAGCAGATGCCGAGATTCTACCCAGCTCTGAAGCCCAACGTCTGGGTACTTGATGCTCTTAAGAGCTTGGCCCTTGACGCAAGTTTCAGTATCCCAAGAAACGTACTGATTCTATCATTCATAGATTGCTGCAGATACCAGAGCTACCAGTGGACCCATAGTGGCAGATAAGGTACATTGCACCACCCACCAAGCTCGGAACGATGAAGCTGACTTTATGACCTCAGAACTGCGAGAAGCTCCACTACATCGCCCCTCAAATCTGGTGTGCTGGAGCCGGTACCGCCGCAGACACCGAATTCACAACCGCTCTCATCTCCTCCGAACTCGAGCTGCACTCCCTCTCCACCGGCCGCAAACCCCGAGTCGTGACCTGCATGACCATGCTCAAGCAACATCTCTTCCGCTACCAAGGACACATCGGCGCATACCTCGTTGTAGCAGGCGTTGATCCTACTGGTGTCGGCTTGTTTACTGTGCACGCACATGGAAGCACGGACAAGTTGCCTTATGTCACTATGGGCTCTGGTTCGCTTGCCGCCATGTCCGTTTTCGAGACGCAGTGGAAGTCGGAGATGACGGAGCAGGAGGCAGTTACGTTGGCGAGCAATGCTATTCAGGCTGGTATCTTCAATGATTTGGGATCTGGTTCGAATGTGGATGTGGCGATTATTACGAAGGAGAAGACGACTTTGAAGAGAGGATACGTGAAGCCCAACGAGCGAAGCAAGAAGCAGAAGAGCTACGTTTTCAAGAGAGGAACGACGGCTATTTTGAATGAGAAGATCATCACCAAGGAGGAGATTAGCAAGTACGTTACCGTACATGAGTTGGAGAGTGGTGAGGCGACGGTGGGGGAGAAGATGGACCTCGACGTCTAGAATGGGAGTGTTAGAGGATCTTCATAAATGTATTAACATGCTGGCTTGGGTGGGATGGCGCAGACGTTCCTCTGTAATATCAGCGGCTTCCGAAAATGCACCATTTTAAGACCAAGTATTCTTCAAAGACTGCATGCAGTGAAATCGAAGAGGCGGGATGTTATTTTGATCCGCATTTCCTTCTCTTGTAAGCGGTGTTTTTGGATCAACATATCTACTAATAAAGAGGCATATCATATAGTTGGTATAGATCCCAATAGCGTACACAACATCATGTACCCATAAAACATCAAGAAATGGTTAGCTTAGAGATTGAATCTACCTCTGAGCGCCAACCAGGTCTCCAAACATCACGCCACCTCCAACTTGCAACTCCTCCAGCACCTAAATCAATGTTGGCCAACACCCGGAATAGGAGGGAAGAAGTATCCCGGTTGGCTCAACCCCTCATTCTGCTGCTCTGGGGGAAACAGTGCATCAAAAGCATCCTATTCGTCGTCAGTGTCACCATCATCCTACCGAAACCCAATGAATACATACCCAATCAATATCCCCCATCAACTCATCAACCTCACCAGGTCTTCCTGGAACTGGAGGCTGTCCAACAACACTATTCGAGTCACTGCTCGCCTCTGGGCTCTGATGATTCGGCATCGCCCACAAACTCTCCCCATTCGACACACCCGCAAACACCATATCCTGCACAGGAACTTTGTCTCCAGACGGCACTTCGAGGTTTGTAGGCTCTAATGGCTGTGCGGGCTCGGGAGATCGATTCAAAAATTTCAACGGCCTATCCTTCTCCTTACTATCCTGAACATCAGCAATCCGAGGAGGGCGTAATCCAAGATGCTTCTCCATCACTACCGGGGCCCGCATTCCGCGCATACTTTGATAAACAGCCGTTTTGCGCTGTAGTTCTGAAAGAATTCTTCTAGCTTTGAGGGCGCGATGCTCTGAGGGATCGCATTCGTAGATCCAGTCGAGACAGGCCCAGATTCGGTCTGATTCCTTGAGGTTCGGGTAGATGTAGACTTCCATGAGGAGGAGGAAGGCGGCGTGGTACTGCTGATAAGCCCCTGCATACCATGCCCAATTTCGTACCTCTGGGAGAGTCTCTAGGGCTACGGCTGTTTCTAATAGTGTTGTGCCTGATGCTATCATTATCTTTCGGAGACGGTCGGGCATTGGTGAGACGACTGAGTTGTGGTAGCGGTGGAGAACCATGATGTGAAGTCGAGTTAGGAGAAGGGCTTTGACAATTTTGGCGCATTTCTGAAGTGGTATTCTGTCATCCATCAGATGATCATATTTCGCTGCCATATTTGTCCGGAACGTCTCGATTTTGCTTAGAACAGCTGTGAGACTGATTTTCCGGCGCTCTATTCGCGGCCGGTCAATCCAAATAGTTCGCATCATTTCATTTGCCTCGAATCTTATTATGGAGAATGTTGCATCTGTCCAGCGATCTGCACTGACTGGTGGTTTCCCGGAAGCATGCAAGTCAGTGTCGTCGGCGTTGAGAGGCAGCTTTGTATCGAAGTCATCTCTCCTGATTTGAGGCTTGGGCCCTTGAGCCTCGCACGTTCGGATATCGAGAAAACATAGTTGATGCCAGATGAGACGGCGCACATGGGTTTCTAGCGGATTCATTCCGTAAGTTTCGCCATCCCGATGGAGACCCATACATTCTGCCATTCTGATCGCAGCTCCTACCAAGACCGAATGCGCTCGAGATACCTCCGCGCGGCAAAGTGGAATCTGTTAGCTGCGTCAGCAAGTATTTTAGATCATAGGTACTTTCAACCTACCAAATACATCACAAAAGCTTGTAAAGTCTCGATCTTCGTGGTCCTCAAGAAATTTGCTCGTCCAAGAGCAGTCTCCGTCCCAAGTCTGAAGTTATCGATCAAGCTACTTTTGGAAACTCCGAAGTCGCGGATAATCGTGGGCTCATCCATACTGACTACTCCGGAGAGCATCGCAGCAAAGACAATCGCCTGTACAGAGCTTGGAGGCTCAATACCCAAAGAGACTTCATCCCAGAAAGTGTCGTATTCTTTTTCGAACGTTGGTCGATGAACTATTTGGGCGATGGGATGAACGGCGGTGAAGTACTGTTTGATGAACCTATCGGCAGCTAATCGGGATGGCAGGAAATCGATTAAAGATGCAACTTGGCCTCCTTGTCCGAAGAAGAAGCCGGAGGTTGGTGCAATGTACGCAGGCCCAGGTTTGAGCCATTCGCTCGCAGGTGGGAGTGGTTCTGTTTTCTGAGGCGGTAAGAGTGTGAAGGGTCCGGCGTCTTTGTGTCCAGTCATGAAGGTATCAGACATGGTAAACTCGAGCTATTGCACAACGTCAATAGAGTTCAGGCTAGTAGATAAAAGGGGCTTCGCTTCAAGATAGAACACAAGTTGGATCTGGATATCCACCCACAGCCAGTTGCACACTCCAGATCGCTAGCTCGACGAAGAAGTGCAAGTCTTCCAATGGAAGGTCCCATCGCCTCTGAAAAAGAGGGGGCCTGGCAAGCTTTCTCAGGGCTATCTTGAATGTCACATCTGATCCCTCCTTTGCATTCAGATCCCAGCCTTTCATCAAATCTCTGGAGCTATCTAAGAGATTGAAGTTTCATAAGTTGCCAAGACGTCCTTGCATCTTAGATTAACTGCCAATGCTCGACAGAAGCAATCTGTCAAGCTAGGCGTGAAACTTTCACTGAGCCGGAAAACACCCAAAAGACAGATTTGGAAATTAAGAAAAACAAAGAAAAAGAGCCACAAACCTCCTGCGCAATCTTCGGCCTAAAGAACCCTCCAATCCTCTCCGTAATCCTCATCTTCCCCAACTGAATCCCCAAATCCAACAAATCGTCATCATCCCCATCATCCCCATATGCCGCATCCACAGTCGCCAACGGCGTCGGCTCCAAATCCCTCTCGTCTTCATTCGCAGGCAAATCGTCCTCTGCATCATCTGGCAATGCTCGATCCTGACTCGGAGGACTCCCAACTCCCCCTAAACTCGACTTCGCAACATCTCGTTCCAACAACCGTTCCAAGGAGCCGACCTTCTCTTTGATTTCTGTGAGCTTGAGCTGCGATGCCTGATCCAGAGCGGGAGCCAGGAACACGCAGTCCCGTGAGAATTTCATGCAGTTGGTGCATGGATGGCTCTTATTGCATTTCAGTTTGCGGCGCCGACATTCTAGACAGGAAGTGATCATGCGGTTTCTCCTTCTTATCCGGGGTGCTGAGGACGATGAGCCTGCCCCCGCATTTTGGCTAGCGGTTGGTGGGGAAGCAGATCCTTGATGCGGTTGAGCAGGTGGAGGAGACGTCGATGGCGAGATGCGAGGTTTCTCCTGCAGCTCCCCCTGGTTGCCGATAGGGTTAAAGTAAGCCATATCCTGTGATCCGTGATCGATCTGCTTCCTGGATTGGGAGCAGACCCGGCCGGCTGAGTCCTGAGATTGGTCTAGACTGGTCAATTACCCCTCGGTATCGTAAAGCTGCACCTCTCAAATTTGCAGCTCGAGACGAAGGGTGCCACAAGTATGGGTCGTTCTGATGCTTTGGGGAAGGGAATTGAGGGGATATATGACTTACGGACGTAGCATTGTTGACTGAGGTTCCGCTCTGCACCGGGGTAGCATGTGCCTTTATGTCAGCGTGGCTGAAGAGGTGACCAATGATAGCCCTGCAGCTATTTACGTACAAAGACAGTATCTGACAGTTTCAGAAGCTCACCAGAACTTCACTATGGAGAATTGGTCAGATATGATTATTTTTAAAAAGAGATTCTTTCCATGCTATCTATCCTCTAAAACGCCGAATGGAACAACCTCACCGTCGAATCAACGGAAAGCAAAATGCAGTAAAAGTGCAAGCCCCAATTAGCCAGCATTTTTAAGTGCTGAACACAAGCGCGTCTGAAACTATGCAATGTCCAATGCTGCTCGCTCATAGACACCTGCACCCATGTCGTAATAGAGATTTCGCCTCTTTGGGCAGACATGTGTATGCAAGGATGCCTAATGAAATCGCAGGTCCCCCCCATCTTCCCCCCATGACTACATGTTTATTGTGAAGCGCACTGGACTCTCTCAGCACCGGCAGGGTGTCCATCTTCATCATCCTCATCCCCCACTCCTAGTCCCTGTGCTCGTGCTTGCTGGCCGGGGTCCATTTCTTCGAGATCGACAACTTCGGTCATGGTCTCAGCGGGAGGAGCAGCGGGCGTGAGTTTAGCGGGTAGAATAGCCTTCAGGGCATCAAATGCTGCTGGGTCGGTGGTCCAGTGCTTTTCAGGGAACTTGACGTCGAATTGGACAAACAAGTTGCCGAAGTCGTGATGGCGGTATGAGGGCATACCCTGACCGCGGATCATCTTGATTGCCTCTATACTTTGATCAGTAAATGTCCAATTGAAAAAATCAGTTCTTGAAAGACTTACGAGGAGCAATAACCTCTCCAGGGATAATCTCAACGCTCAGCCATCGGTCGTCCAAATGCTCGATATAAATTGTACCACCAGCAAGAGCTGTGACGAGGTCGATTTCCGCATGGTAGAAGAGGTCGTCATCCTTCCGTTGGAATCTGGGATGTGGCTTCTGTTCGATTTCGAAGATAACATCTCCAGGCTGGACTCCAGGTGTTTGGTCTCCCTCGCCTCTGAAGTCAATCTTGTGCCCGGTTCGCACACCTCTGTCCACGTGCACATGGAGCACCTTTCTCTCGACGATAGTTTTCTTGCCATTACAGACCTTGCACTTGTCCTTCTCCCGGATTATCTCTCCCTCTCCATTACAGTCAGGGCAAACAGTCTGGAAACGCTGGATCATGGGGCCCATCTGGCGCATCATTGTCTTCATTCCGTGACCATCACAGCCAGCGCACTTCTTGACCGCACCCTCCTTTCCACCACGCCCCTCGCACTTGGGACAAATGACGGACTTTTGGAGAGCCAACTTGGAAACTTTGCCACGGTAGATGTCCTCCAGAGAGACCTTATGAACGTGGTGGATGGTACGGGCCTTTGGAGGACCCCGCTGAGGCACACCTCCGCCAAACATGCCTCCAAATCCACCACCTCCAAAAGCGGATCCTCCACCGAAGAATTGTGAAAAGAGGTCCTCCGCATTCATGCCACCACCTCCCGCACCGCCCTCTAATCCTTCCTCACCATATTGATCGTAAATTTGACGCTTTTGGGGGTCGGAGAGAACTTCATATGCGTGGGAGAGGGCCTTGAATTTTTCTGCGGCATCAGGATTGTGTGCGTTTTTATCTATGAGAAGGAATTGTTAGTCAAAAAATGGTCTCAGATACTAGTAAATCTGATCGCAACTGATGGGCTGCTAGAGAAACAGTAAACGTTCAAGAACCGGCCGAACGCTTGTTCAATCAGGTGAATTGTAGACTTTTGACAGTGGCGAGTCGACCTTCCAGTTGCGACCAAAACCTCTGCAGCAATTTACTTACCAGGGTGGTGCTTCAAAGCCCCGCTTCTGTATGCCTTCCTGAGTTCCGCATCTGTTGCGTTCGGTGATACCTATGCAATTGTCAGCATCGTTCATCCACCAGGCGAATCAACGGGGGCTTGGCTTACACCTAGCAAATCGTAGAACTTGGTATCTTTCACCATTGTATCGGCCTAATCGCAGAGTGAATATTCAAAGAGTTTTGATTGATCCTAAGACAGTGGGTTTCGAGGCTTGCGTGTTCGAGTCTTGTTCTTTTGTTGAGTCTCAAGAGACTGTGGCCTTCTACGCTCTCTATGTATCTCTGAAGGACGTTAGTTAGTGCTAGAGGACTTCGTGAGATGCTTTTGAAGTGTGCTAGGCAGAGAGGGAACTAAAGAGTCTCCTTTGACAGGCAGCAGAAGATTTACTTACAGACTGAGGGTGAGGCTGAGGCCTTGCTTCCGAGGCGCAAATCGTTTTCCGGCCTTGTTCGTGGTTCTGAAGACTTTCAAGAAGCTTATATCGAATAATTCGATCCTGTCCTTGTTCAGAGTTTGGATATTTTGTAGAATACGTAGATTTACAGCGATGGAAGTTGAGGTTTAGGATTGTTCGCAGAAGGCCGAGTTCTTGAATCGGCGGAGTGGCTAAGCGACGACAGAACATGGTAGATTACCGTGGAATGTGTCCAGCTGCAAATCAGTTCTCAGCCTCTGCTTGAATAATCAGGGATTACAGTTTGTTTTACAACACATGTAGAAGTATCTAGTCATTCAATCTATTGATACTATCCACAGAATTTTACAGAGGAAATTATTCGCCGTTTTTGAAGGGATATTTAGATCCTTTTTCTTTCGACCTTCCACAGATCTTTCTTCCATGCACGGCGCGCCACAACAATTTTTAGATCTCGGTAAATTGTCCAATTATAGCTCTAGTACAAGACCCTTAGAATTTCCTAAAAATTTCTGTTATCGCCGATAAGAGTAACGTCAATGACTTTTTTGGTTGGCCGTTTGTCATAGAGGGGACGAGGTAGAGAGTCAGGCTGGAGACGAGAACTTCTAGGAATTCTCATGGTCCCCATTGAATCTACCATTAATATCGGACTTTTTGAATATATTTGAGCCAAACCAGCAAAATGAATGACCAAGAGGCCTTTGCCATAGCCATTGAAGAGGCAAAATTGTCGTATAAAGAAGGCGGGGTCCCGGTAAATTCACCCCATTTTCAAGCAAACAGAAAGTAACTTGAAAGAAAGATTGGAGCTGCATTGGTATCCAGGGATGGCAAGCTACTCGGGAGAGGGCACAACATGCGAGTTCAAAAGGGCTCTCCGATTCATCATGTAAATCCTGTTGTGACTCGTAGAGAAAGTCTGTTAAACAAGGAGTAGGGCGAGACCTCAGCCCTAGAGAACTCTGGACGACTTCCTGCATCTGCTTACAAGGGAGCGACAATGTTTACGACGCTCTCTCCTTGTGACATGTGCACGGGTTCTTGTATCCTCTATGGGATCTCACGCGTAGTCATTGGCGAGAACAAGACCTTCCTCGGAGGGGAGGCGTATTTGAAACAGAGAGGTATTGAGGTTGTGAACATGGAAAGCAAGGAATGCCAGGATTTGATGGATCTCTTCATCAAGGAGAAGCCAGAG
Source organism: Gamarada debralockiae (assembly GCA_002803225.1). Lineage (NCBI taxonomy): Eukaryota > Fungi > Ascomycota > Leotiomycetes > Helotiales > Hyphodiscaceae > Gamarada > Gamarada debralockiae. The sequence goes on along the minus strand of NXFV01001090.1, from coordinate 16,468 downwards.
ATCTGGTATGTGGATTCTCCTGGACACACGAAAGACTGAACTGAATTTGGGTAGGAACGAGGATATTGGTGAGGAGGCGAGGGTTTACTCTAAGGAGTCTAAGTAAGCTCACTGTAAGCATTTTGACTTGAGCAAATTTATTCCATTGATATTGAGCTATCATGTTGTGAATCGGTGAAGCTCCTCGAAGTAGAATTTCAAGTCATCGGGGTTGACGAAGGGTGTGATTCCTGCAAATTTCTTAGCAATATTATTTCGACAATTGGAGGAAAGTACTTGCCATGGCCAAGATTAGCAATCCAGCCCTGCTTTCCACCACCGAATCCCTCAACCATCTCCTTCACGACTTTGGTTATCGAATCTCTTGACCCATACAAAACTCCAGGATCCGCATTGCCCTGGAAGACAACCGGTCTATTTCCTCTGACCTTCACAGCTTCTGCTGGATCTTGCAGCCAATCCAATCCCACGACTTGATATCCCATGTCACACAGAGCATCTAAAGCGTACCAAGCACCTTTAGCGAAGACAACCATTGGTACACGTTCCAACTTCAATTCTTCTAATCGCTTCGGCAGGTGTTTAGAAATATATGCGAGGTATGGTTGCGAGAACTCCTTGAATGCGGAGGGTGATAACTCTCCCGCCCATGAGTCGAAGACCTGGATAAGCTGTATGGACGATTAGTGACTTGTGAAACCATGTAGCAAGGATCACGAACCTGAGCTCCTGCTTGAACCTGCAGCGCCAAATACTCCACACACACTTCTGCAATCTTCTGCAGCAGATCCTTACTGGCCTGAGGATATTTGTAAATCCACGTCTTGACCTCCTTGAATATTTTGCTTCCTCCTCCTTCTACCATGTAGCAGAGTAGGGTCCACGGAGCACCGCAGAAACCAAACAATGGGACTCTTCCCTTCAACTTATGTCTCGTCATAGTAATGGCCTTGTATACATAATCTAACTCTGCAGTAACGTCAACCTTCTTGCTGAGGACTGCCTTGTATTGTTCGTCATCGGGTGATTTGAGAGGATGTGGAAAGTGTGGGCCTTTCTTATCAACCATTTCAACAGTCATTCCCAGAGCTTGAGGGACTACCAAGATGTCGGAGAAGATGATTGCTGCGTCGACAAGACCGGCATATCTGTCGATCGGTTGTAGAGTCAACGTCGAGGCCACTTCTGGATCCCGGCAGGTTTCGAAGAAGTCGAGGTTGCCTTTGGCTTCATGGTATTCCGGTAGATAACGTCCAGCTGTTTGTGCTATTAGCTAAACATAATCTGCTACTGAACCAATTGATCGTACCTTGACGCATAACCCACATGGGAGCTCTTTCGACTTTCTTGCCTGAGGCGAATTACGGTTAGCATTGCACTTTCTTCATGTGTCAACAGAGCGAGGTATCTCACCCCATGCTGTTCTGATGATCAGATCATTCTGAAGAGGCTCAAAGATATGAGCCATAATTTCAGAATTCCGTGTGTTGATGCTTCATCCCGCCTCGTACCGCCACCAATTTCGGAGGGCAGGATTCGTTCCTGCAGCGTGGATGAACTGCGGCTATTCCCAGACAAGGATTGGCACAAGCCATTGGCTCCTGAGGCCACAGCAAGATCAACACGAGGCATCAACCTCTAAACATCGGAGCTTCATATCCAAAGCTTTCATCTGAGCATTCAAAACTCCCAATGGACGAATGAGTCCCGAACAACGATAGAACTCCAGAGCTCAAATCTCCCACCACTTTCACGAACCTCCTTACTCGATTCGTCTGTCAAATTTCGCCCTGGTGCGTCAAATGCTTCAATAACGCCGAAACCCCCATGCACCCTCGCCCCCATGCCTGCTGTAAAGCAGTGCAGCGTCAATTACTCACACCTTCCGACTCGATATGGGTGTCTGAGGAATCGCTTTCCGTTGCATTCCAGCGGTTTTGTTCGATTTCAAGGACCTCGAGACGCCATGGCAGCTTTGTGCCTGGGCCGATGGAGAGTCGGAGAAGACTGGGAAAACGGCGGATGACACACGTCTCTGAAGCCATCCCATCGTCTGGACAGAATTTAGGATCAATATGGGGCTCGTTTTGGGAGACTGATAGGACTCAATGGCAATGGCAAGCCCCCACGCCGCGAGTCTCGAACCAGGACAGTAGCGCAGCTGCTTTACCCTCCTGGTTGTTGGAATGGGACACGACACCTCAAGAAAAGGCAGCGGAACCGGCGGATGCTGAAATCACGGATAGAAGGCCTATTGAGAAGCCTGTATGGATCGAAGAGGATATTCGCCGATTTCGAGCATTGATCAAAAAGCCGAACGGCAAGAACAACATTACGAAACTTTCGACAGAACTTGCTATACAGTTCAGAAAGAGCCTCACTCTTGGCTTAGTTTCCGAAAATACACTGGACTACACCCTACGGCACGTTCCAAAAGATATACGAGCTTCTTATTCGAATGAGAAGTTGACATCGTACTTGTGCTTGAAATTCTACACTGCCGTCTGGGAAGGGATAGCGGCATGTAAGGTGATTGGACCGGCGGACATTGATGCCAAAGTTATGAATCGACTGTTCTCACTCGTGGTCTCACTTCCTATTGCGCAAGGAATGCAAGGATTGGCACACAAGATACTCCATTCGACATCTGATATTCAACTTCGTCACATGGAGCACGGCATAACTCGTTTGGTGAAAAAGTGGTCAGAAAGTTGGGCAACCCTCACAGATCAGGAAGCAGGAGAGTCTGCAGAAGAAATGCGATCGGCCGAGTCTTTGGTTACAACAGCTGAGGAAAGGGTTATAGGTGCCCAGACACTTGTAATGGCTTTGGATCAAAGTCCAGACTATGAACAGGCGTTCGTCATGGCTCAAGAAGCTATATTAAGTGCCCACACTGCTGTTTCAATTGCTATAGATGCCACAGTCCAGGCAGAAGATATCGTCTCACCCCTGGGAGCCTCGGCCAAAGCTCTTGCACAAGCTCTCGAAAAATTGCCCCGGGACATTGTGTGGAGAATGATTCCATATTGTTCCAAACACATAATAGCATTCAACAGATGGAAGGGAGAGTCACATTTGTCATTCAACTATCGTTGGCTATGTGTGGTTGCTCGGATGTCCAATGTGGATGATCAGCTCTTGGTGCAGACCTGGAGGCAGGTCGATCCCTCAAATCATCTCAGCACGAACGAATGCAGCGTAATAGTGCTCAACCAATGGATCAGCCAAGGCAAAGTGGAAAAGGCACCTGCTGTCCGTAATACCTTCGCTGCGTCTTCACAATGGTCCTTGGCTGGGCAATCCGCGGGTTTCGCAAAGCTGCTCTTGGCCTTGGATAAGCATAAGGAGATGTGCTTCACTAGAACTAGAGAGCTTTTTGAACTCCTTCATAACCTTAGAAGGCAGCAAAATATATTCGATGTTCTATCTCGAATGAAAGAGCTGGACATGAAGATCCCCACGACAATTTTAGGTGCGGAAGTGGAGAAGATGAGTGCTCACAACATCAAACGAGCCTTGGACATGTACTATTTGCCATATCATATGAAGCTTGGATACCCCCTCCGACCGGACTGGATACCAAACTTCGTCATTGCCCAAATCAACGATCCTAGCATCCCTCCAGCAGCCATCTGGAAATCATTGAACATACCTATATACGAGGGAGGGCCGTCCTTTCAGCCTCACTTCGCCAAGCCCTTACCGCAGGAGATGATAGATCTCATGCACAAGATGGCAACAGCATTTGCACGCTCAGAGGCTCGACCTCCAAGAGTCGCCTTTCGAAATATCCTTCAGTGTCTGCATCACCTGCGCATACACAATGCACCAATTTCACCGGAGCTTACTAGGGCAGTCAGCCATGCGAATATCACGCGGTCAATTCTCAGCGGGTTGTCTGTTGGCCAGGAGAGGCTGCGCCATGCCCTTTATCTGATTGCCAAGGTGGAAGGGGAAGATGTTGCGAAGGAGGTGGATGAGACTGTATTTAAATGGAGGCAGATTGTTCATGAGAAGCGGACAAAAGAGAGGAGAGAGGCAAATGTATTGAGGACTGGTCCGATTAAGTAGTTGAATGAATTGATGCAGATATGTCAGATACCGCGTTCTCCAGTCGCAATAAGATGCGAAGTGCTGCATTCGGGTGAGTCTGCGAGCCTTCTAGAGTGTAGTGATGAAGGGAGATAATCCCGCCACTGAAGTATCTATATCCAATGTGCCTCCTATTGTCACAATGACCCTGCCATGCATATTCCGCGCCGAAGTGCTGGACCTCATCTCAGCAAATCCGATATGAGCAATTGTAGCGATGCCATTTTCAGCCACCGGCAATATGCACAGCAGCCTTGTATCAAAGGATATTATTCCTCTTCTCTTCCATCGCCATCTCTCTTCCTCAAGTTCTCAAGGTTGTAAAACAGGTTCGCTAATCGCCCAACATCCTTTATCCCACCATCATCCTTTGCAGCCTCGAACTCGATCGATGACAGAACTGCCCCCCGCCTCTGGAACGAGAATTTCTGTAAAGGATTGATTCCTTCTGCGCCAGCCTCTCTCCGTTCCGTCGTTGACCCGGGCTTGTGAATGGTATCAATTGAGAGCACGAGTCCACTAGTCGCCGCCGCGGCCATAGCTAGAACGTTTCCTGTAACTTTGAGAGTCTGGGTGTGTTTGAGTTGATTTTGGGTTGTGAGGAGGAAGATGAAGATTGCTGGGACACTGTTTCTTGTTAGCAAGATGTGAGAATTGAAGCTATGAGATTTAGCTCACCCCTCGCATGCAACAACAATCAGATCTTCAACTCCTTCGCTGCTAGTGTGTCTGAGATGCGCGATTCCAGACACAGCAACCTTGATTGCTTCAGCCAATCTACCTTCCGCGGCCATGGCGACGAGTTCATGCATCACACCCTCAACGTGACTCCTTAAATCCGTCTTGGAAAGCAAGACACCCCGTACCCAGTCCCAGATAAAAATCTCATCATCCCCTCCACCTGAAATCAGAACATCCGTTCTATCCTTTGGGATGCACAACCGACTGATAAACTCAGTATGTCCTAAACAAAATCCTTCAATGATATGAGCTTGCGGGATACCACGAGAAACACGGATGTGCTCGTCTCGATCTGCTGTCAAAATGTAATTCCTGCCTTCCGGGGTGCTGACCAGAGCGAGATCAGTCAGCATCGAGACATGGCCTAGTAAGAGCTTGTGCTCGAAAGTCGGCTCTGATTTCTCGCTCGGTTTGGGAGTTTGCTTCTTTTGGTTTTCGAGAGCCTTTCGGTTTCGTTGCGAATGGACTGTGAGGTTGTTGGCTGCTGGGACGAAGGTCTTTGCGGATGCTGGCTGGGGGGTTGGCGTAGCGGCCTGCAAGGGTTCAACATTTGCGGTCGCTGGGACGAGGAGAGGTAGAGAGTAAACATCTCCGAACTTGTCTGCGCTGATTATTGTCGAGTCGTCTCCGGTGATTGCAATTGCACACGGACGTTTTGGCATGATCCTGAATCGAATTAGGAGAGGGTCCTCGATATGTAGTTGATGGCAACTGACCTCTGGCTAATCTGCCGTAAAGTGTGCTTCCCATCGGCATCAACGACGTTCTCGAAGACCCTGATACTTTTATCCTCCCCTGTGACAGCAATCACGTGCCGTCCATCTTCCGTTGCGGCCAGACTAATAATGGCAGCGGCATCTAGACCACTGGCAACTGCTTCTGATCTCTTGTTTCCTTTCTTGCCTCCTTTCTGGTCCTTCTTCGTTCCATTCTCCTTGGGTGGGTTTTGGTCAGGACCTTCCTTGCCAGCTGCGGACAATTTTCTTCTCTTCGCTGGAGGAGAAGATTCGAGAATAACATCTAGGGAAGACTCTAACTCCTGAGTTTCCATACTATTGAGTGGTTTCTCGGGGGCTTGATTGGCAATCTTTGGCTCCTGTGTCGACGGACATTTCCAGGTAGAGAGCAGTGAGCCATCTTCAGAATTGAAGGCGTCGATGGATGAAGCTCTTGCAGCTACCAGAATTGTGCCGCATCTTTTGATGCATTGGTATGCCATGCCCATTGTGAAATATCTGGACCTCTTGCTAGAAACGGATTTTTAAAATTACGGTTACCAATTTTGTAATTTGTGTCTCGTCTTTCTTTATCTTCAGGATTGATGATATTTTGGGACAGGGGTGACTCTTGGAAATTCGCTAAAAATTATTTAGCGCCGCGCTAAGCCCACAGAGCGATTTCATCGTCAATAATTATCTTGAATGTCGATACCAACATAATCTCAATCTCAACTTTCGAGAAAACCTCCAATAAAACCAACCAAACCGTCCTTTAAAAATCCTACCTTCATACAAGAAGGTTCGTATACTATCCTATTCTTCTCCTAGTCCAGACTCATCGGGCGTCGTTTCGAGCAGGCGCTTCAATACCCTCAATTATTTCTGAAGGATGTAATGCTGACTCCGAGATTGCGATTAGACATGGGAGGCGGTTCAAGATCCAGCAACAAGGCCGGCTACTTCGAGAAGCTCAAGGGCCTCCTCGAAGAATACCAATCCATCTTCATCGTCGGCGTCGACAATGTCAGCTCTCAGCAGATGCACGAGATTCGACACGCCCTCCGTGGTGAGGGTGTTGTCTTGATGGGCAAGAACACCATGGTAAGAAAACACACAGCAGACATGGAGGAAAGACGCAAAATTAATTCGAATTTCCCAGGTTCGTCGCGCCATCAAGGGCTTCCTCGCCGATACCCCCGAGTACGAGCGTATCCTCCCATTCGTTAAGGGCAACGTTGGATTCGTCTTCACAAACTCCGATCTCAAGGCCGTCCGTGACAAGATTCTCGCCAACAAGGTCGCTGCTCCCGCCCGTGCTGGTGCCGTTGCTCCCGCCGATGTCTTCGTCCCCGCTGGTAACACTGGTATGGAACCCGGAAAGACCTCTTTCTTCCAGGCTCTCGGTGTCCCAACCAAGATCGCCCGTGGTACCATCGAAATTACAAGCGATTTGAAGCTCGTCGAAGCCGGAAACAAAGTCGGAGCCTCTGAGGCTACCCTGCTTAACATGTTGAACATCTCTCCCTTCACCTACGGAATGGGTATCACCCAGGTTTACGACCAGGGCAATACCTTCCCTCCCAGCGTTCTCGACATCGAGGAGAGCCAGCTTCTCAAAGCCTTCTCCAGTGCCATCACCACCATTGCTTGCATCTCGCTCGCTACCAACTTCCCAACCCTCCCATCTGTCATGCACTCTGTTGTCAATAGCTACAAGAAAGTTTTGGCCGTCGCAGTTGAGACCGAGTACAGCTGGCCCGAGATTGAGGAGTTGAAGGATCGCATCGCCAACCCCGACGCCTATGCTTCTACCGCTCCTGTCGCCTCCACCGAGGCTGCTCCAGCTGCTGAGGCCGCCAAGGAAGAGGAGAAGGAAGAAGAGGCCGAGGAGTCCGGAGACGAAGGATTCGGTGGCTTGTTCGACTAAATCGATCAGCTTGCATAGGTTTATGGGAATTTCTGCGATGATTAACGATACAGATCATGAAATCGCATAGAGCGTCTGCACATATTCTCATGTAGCTGAATAAGCACTTTGAGAAAGATTGCATTTCTAGCATAAGTGAAGTGCGAAGTGAATGCAGGCAAAGTGATGATCCTCCAGTTTACAGCAATGCAAATGGTCAGTTCGGCATTTCCTCTCTTTACCCGTTTCTCACAGCACCTGATGATTCAAATTCAAAAGCTTTTTAACCCTTAACGGTGCTCACATCACCTTGAAGACCAAAAACAACAACTCTAATTTTTTCCTGACTGCTCCTACCATACACACTATTCATACAAGATCTTCAACAAGACGCAATACTGACTGTTTTACACAGATTCTCACACTTTCTCAATTATCTTTACACTAACACCTCCTTCCCATTCTCCAAAATCTCCATCGCAACACCAATAGCATCCTCCGGCAGCCCGGCCAACCTGGCAACCTTGAGCGCATGACTCCGTCTGTTGACGCCCTTCCTTAACTTATGCACGTATCTGAACCCCCTACCACCCCCTTCATCCTCCTCTACATCCGTGCAATAAAAGCCCACTCCCCCTAACCCTTTGTCACCCACCATATCCGCCAAAACATGAAAATGTGTAGCAAAAAGCGTCCGGCATTTATTGACTTTCCCCAAATGCCACAAACACGCAAACGCAATCGCCGCCCCATCGCCTGGCGTCGTGCCCCGTCCAATCTCATCCATGATAACAAAGCTTCGCTGAGTAGCGTTGCGTAGTATGAGTGCCGTTTCTAACATCTCGACCATGAACGTACTTTGATCTCGATATAGATTGTCTGCTGAGCCCACACGACTGAATAGTTGATCTACAATCCCCAACTCGGCGTATTGGGCTGGGACATAAGAGCCTACTTGCGCGAGGATTGTGATCAAGGCGTTTTGGCGCAGGAAGGTGGATTTGCCTGCCATGTTGGGTCCGGTAATTAGCCAGATATTTTGGACATCGCCGATGAAACAGTCGTTCGATACGAAACTTCGGCCTTCTTCCTCCAATCCTCCTTCTACAGTGGGATGTCTACCCCCTACAATTTTGTGCGAGATCCCAGTGTCGAGGATTGGGCGTGTCCAGTTCTTCTCCGCAGCCAGCGTAGCGAACGAACACGCGATATCCAATTCATCGAGAACAGCAGCGTTGCGGCGGAGCTTCACGATGTTGGCGATTACTGCTTTACGCAGGTTGTTGAACACGGCTTGTTCTTCGCCTCGGATGCGGAATTTGCATTGGTCGATTCGTTGCCCTAGGGATGTCCATTCAGGATGGTAAAAGGAGCGGGTGCTTTTGCTGGAACTGACGGAGCGGACGGAGGATAGATCCGTTTTTGTGTCCTTTCCTTTTACGTGGCAGATGTGGCCGAGGCCTGGTGTGAAGCGTAAAGTCAAACTGGTGACTCCTAAACGCTCAGAGAGGGATTCTGCGAGAGCTGTTTTCTCAACGGAGATGGAAAGGAGGTCAGCGTGGAGGTGTTGGAGAGTGGGACTTGCGCCAGGGTTCATAATCCAGGCTTCGTTGTTGTCGGAATAGTGCTCTCTGATACTTGTGGGTTTCTTCTTCCGGCCTTTCTTAGGTAGGATGTTAGAGTCTTCTTTGGAGCCTTCGGAGACTACGATGTCTTGGGCCAAAGCTTGCATCTCTCCTGCTTCTTCGTCCTCGAGTCGGTGTTGTTGGACGACGCCTTCTTCGTCGATGGCTTCTTTGACACGTTTTGCTAGTGCACTTGGACCGTCGAGGTGGAATCGAGAAATCATTGATTGGATACACTTGTCATCGCTGCCGTCGCGCGTGAGTGTAGCTACAAGATCTTGGGTCGCGGATACGGTGCTTGCTAACGCTAGGAGATCGTCGGGGTCGCCTCGTCCGAAGGCAAACTTTTGTAGGAGGCGGTGCGAGTCGTGGCATCTTCTCAGAATAATAGTAGTGCGCTCTCGGAGCTCAGGATCCTTCAACATATATGTTACAAGATCCAGTCTCGAGTTAATAACTTCGATGGATGTCGATGGGGAAGCTGGTTTGAAGTTAGTATGTTTTGGATTTATGGCAACGATCAACTCACTTAACCATATATCCAGCAATCTTGCACCACCCCGAGTTACAGTACGTCGTACTGTATGCAATAAACTCCCAGTAAGGAGACCGTCTCGTATCGTCCTCCTGATTTCCAGAGCTGTCATCGTATTCTTGTCGATACTCATCACATTTAACTGTCGTGATGGTGGTTGAAGTTTCATATCTGAACCTTGTAATCGCGTCTCCACATACCTAAGCAAAGCACTGCCAGCCGCCACCTCTTGTGGCAGGAACTCATCCATCGTCCTCGCGGGAACGGGTGATTCCAGTATAGAGGACCATTCCGAAATAGGCGTGACTTCAGATGTCGCCATGTAGGTTATGAGATGGTGGTCTTCTACAAGGACTGTGAAGAGGCCGTGCTCCTTGGATTTCTGAAGATCCTCATCCAATACAATCTCTCGAGGTCCAATACGAGCGAGAAAAGATGGCAATGCTGATAATGTTGTGGATTGGGTGAAGAAATGGCCGGTGGACAAATCTAGCCATGCCAGGCCAAGTACCATGTCGGAACGCTGCTCATGAGGAGTGCTTTTGGTCTCTTCCATTCCTTCTCTGCCATGGGAAGCATCTTCTGTATGAATCGCCAGAACATAGTTGTTGGTCAAAGGATCTATAAAATTTTCATCAATCAAAGTGCCCGGTGTGATGATGCGTGAGACCTTTCGATCATGCATCAGTCCACCCGCCTTGACTTTTCCAGATGGATCATTTGGAAACTCTTCCGCAATGGCAACGTAACGATTGAAATCTTGGACAAGAATCTTGAGATAACGGTCTAGCTGGAAGAATGGAAATCCAGCCTGTTCGAAGTCTCAGCGATCTGATGCATTAAAATTGGGTAATCTTACCATCGACACATTGCCAGCATTGGTCCTCTTCTGAGCGACTTTGAGATTCAACAAAGGTCCGAATTCTTCAGCATGCTCGAAGTATAACTCGTAGAAGCCGCCAACACGGGTCAGGAGAACACAATTCTCGAATTTCCGCATGTTACTGCGGGCTTGGAGCACCACAGTAGGATATGCGGGAATGTCATCTTCTAAAGGTAAAGGGTCTAACGCAATGACGCCCTGAGGTAAATCTTCGAGTTTGAGAGAAGATTTCGTTTTCTTGCCCCTATATTGAGGTCGGCAAGCTTGACGCGTGATCCAGGACAAACGCGAAAAATCATGTTGGATGTAGGAGTCGGGGTGCGAGGATGAAATGCGAAAGAGAAGGGAGGAGATCCTCGGACGAGTGGTGGCAGCTCGGAGATGCCTGTATGAGGGGTGCATTAGGCATGTTTATCGAGCGAGGCTCGTGATATGCGGTGAAGAAAAAGGGGAGTGGGACTGGGGAGAGGGATATGCTTAGTCAGAGATCAGCAAAGCCGGCAAAACGTCCGTTCGGTAAAACAGGGCTGAATATCTCGGCAGTTGACACCGCTCCATGACCAGTCAGATGGCAGGAAAATGTCTCCCTCCTCAAGTTTTGTTGCACGTCTGGGCCGCAGTCAGCTCACTCACCTGGCATGACCAGCCAACCGCACCTCCTGTCTTGTTTCGTATTAACTTTCCCTCGTCGCAGTTAGGACTTGAAAAGCTCTATCTAATGTCTAAACCCTCTTCTCTTCACGCATGCTCCCGAGCGTCGCATTAATTGGGATATAAGATACTAATCGTTCAACCTATCTGAGCGATTGAGGATAGATATTCCGGAGGCCTACAAGCTACTCTACACAGCCAGGAGTCCAAATGCTCATGTCGATTGAAGGATCAAGGCCCCAGCCGGCTACGAGAAGGTTTGTCCGACTTCCTCTTCATTGAACTGTATTGGGGTACAGTTTTCACACGTTCGAAAAAAGGAACTGCTCACCGCAAGGGAAAGGGACAGACGTTTAGGTAAAAGGACGAACGAAAGTGCCATACCGGTACCTAGGTTCTGCATAGGCATTATTCAGCGCGATATGAGGTTCCTTCTCGCCGGATGCATCCGAAATCAATCATGCAAGTACTCCGTTACCTACACGACAGCCTCCTGTCCCGGTGTCGTTTGGCGTTACAGCACAATACTTTCAACCATACTTTCGATCTCGTAGAGACCAGCTACCATGTTCAGTATACTCTGCGATATTCGAATACCCTAGCTTGTTCCTGCCTAGATGATAAACACATGAAGTACCACAAGAGATCCAGCAACCAGGCTGCTGTGCTGCATGTCAGCCTGCCATCCGAGAATGGCTGAAAATGGTGCATCTCCGATTTAAGGTTCTCACCTCAATCGCGGACGATTTTCCTTGGCGAAAGATTCGTGGTGCTCGCAAATCATTATTAAGTATTCTGCTCCATTATCAAACCATAGTGGGGGCTCTCCTCCACAATCACTTTTTTTGTCACTGACTGATGCTGAGTTGATGCTCACGAAGATGTGTCCTGCTGATTAAACATAACTAATCCACCAAGCTAGACCCTTTTGAGCCGCCCCTCACATGACATAGCTCTATTTAAGTGGAGTCTACATACCCAGAACAAACAATAACATATAAACCTCCCACCTGCCCACCTCTTTGATTCTACTTCTCATAACAAGTCAAAGATCAGTTCAAACTCTTCACTCTCCAATTCCAATTTCAACCCATCAATCCCTCAAAATGGCTCCCAAAGTAGCTATCGTCTATGTAAGTAAACAAAAAGACCCCGCGTTCCACCCCGCCATTCAGGAAAACATGCCACTTGAACAACATCACAAAATTTGCTGCAATTGCTACAACGCCAAGAGTATTGTGACTAATTTTCTACATCTAGTACTCCATGTACGGCCACATCAAGCAGCTGGCTGAGGCTGAGAAGGCTGGTCTCAAGAAGGCTGGCATTGAGGCCGACATGTACCAGTGAGTAGCTCTACTTCCTCATTCTCCCGGATGCATACTAACAACCGCCGAGAATCGCCGAGACCCTCCCCGAAGAAGTCCTCACCAAGATGCACGCACCACCTAAAGCTTCCGACGTCCCCGTCATCGACGCGGCCACCCTCCAGAAGTACGACGCCTTCCTCTTCGGCATCCCCACCCGTTACGGTAACTTCCCCGCTCAATGGAAGGCATTCTGGGACACGACCGGAGGCCAATGGGCTTCGGGCGGATACTGGGGCAAGTACGCTGGCGTTTTCGTCTCTAGTGGTACCCTTGGCGGTGGACAGGAGAGCACGGTCATTGCTGCCATGTCGACCTTGACGCATCATGGCATCATCTACGTTCCATTGGGCTACAAGACTGCCTTCCCTCTCTTGGGCAACGTTTCTGAGGTCCGAGGAGGTTCTCCATGGGGGGCTGGAACCTTTTCTGTGAGTGCTCCTCTTCACTACGTTTCAATTTATCATTCTAATTTGTGCATAGGCTGCCGATGGATCCCGTCAACCATCCGCCGCCGAGCTTGAACTCGCTACCATCCACGGAGAGAGCTTCGGAACGGCCATCAACAAGGTCAACTTCTGACTAGATGGCTCCAATAGCGGGGCAGTGAATGGAGGGGCAGCAGCGAAGGAGACAGTGACGAAGGCGGAAAATGGCAACAACGGCACGGCGAAAAATACCCAAGCATCAACACCAAAACAAAACACGAATGGAGCGCAGCCCGAGGCGAAGGATAAGGAGGGTCCTTGTGGATTACCTTCGAAATGTTCGATCTTATGATAGGATTTGTCTTGCTAGATAATTGAATTGTTTGCGCCGCTTTTTTTCGTGGTTTTGTCAGTCTGTGACGCGAACGTGAATGCCATGTTGGAGCCTCGACGCTGGGAGTTCATGTAATGGAACAGTTGGACGATACTAGTAGGTTTGTTTAATAACGTTTATTACTCTATATCGAGACTTTTATTTGTGCCTACAATCCATGATTATGCTACACCATACGCTGAAGTACCGTATATTTGTGACATAACAAGTTTTCCCACGACCTAGCGACGCACCATAATGTCGTCTTCACTGTTCCTCGTCGAGTTCCAACTGCATCTGTCGTTCCGCCAAAATCGTCAGCAAGCGGCTTTTGCGAATTCATACACACTCTCACTCACCCCAAATCTTATTCGCCGAATCAGATATGATCTCAGCCTTCCTCAAAACCTTGTCCTGGAAATTTTTCTTCTCGTCCGAGTCCAATTTGACTTTTCTTGGTCTGTTTGGAGACAGTTAACAATTTTTAAAATTCCGCGCAGGTCGAGAATGACGGGACCTAGGCTCGATTCATTCATAAGGCGTGTTTGACAAGCAAACTGTGTGGGGAATACTCACTGTGTCTGTAGCAATACTGGTAGAAGCTCGTTCACGTCGGCTGCTGCCACCGCAGCTACGGTCTTGAATCCATTCTCCCAGAAGTCACGTGCAGTTCGACTCTTGATGAATTTGACCTCCCCGAGTGCGAGAAGATCGGATTTGGCACCTACACCTCTCTATTAGCATACCTCTCAATTAGCATACCTCTCAATTAGCATACCTCTCAATTAGCATACCTCTCAATTAGCATACCTCTCAATCACAGCCGAGAACCCTCTGCTCTCATCGAGATCTATACCGTACCAGCCTTCAATCTATCCGAATAGTGATCCAAAACAGCAGCAAGAGCCCCCCAGTTCATTCGCTCACAACACTTAATCATCCCAGCCGCAAACCCATGGCAAGTTTGCGCTAGATTCTGCACAATGCCTCGCGGTAGATCATATTTGCGCGCAACTTCGTGAATGGGCATTTCGTTGCAGAGGTCACGGAGTTGAAGAGCCGAGTAGAAAGGCCTGTAGATCTGTGTGGTCTCGATTTCTTCGGAGGTGGTTTCTTTCATTGACCCGCCCTTTGCCCTGTGGTATATCGTTAGTAATAATTTATGAGAAGGATTGATGTACCTTACATTCTGTTGAACTGGGTCATCTTTAATCCAACGAACCCTAGAGCTCGCTGATTGCTGTCATCAAGCCTTTCGACTTCCTTGAAGAATTTTTGCCAGTCGATATTATCTGCTGTTTGAATGGGCGTAAATAAGTACAGGACATGCATTTCTCCGTCCATTACGAATGCTTGGAGCGCTTTTCGAAGTTCTCGGTAAACGAAAAGTCCGTCCTCTGGTGTGAGTGATGATGCGACGATTGCTTGGCCTAGTAGGGTTGCTTGGAAGATTATCATTACTATCCTTCTTTATGAGCTCGGTTTGTTGGAGATCTTCTAGTGTCGACTCGACCATTTTTGCAACATCCGCACGTTCCATTGTGTGATACAAGAGCGTCCTCTTGATGTAATCGTTGACGGGTTCGATGCTTATTGCGAGTTTTGTGGCGATGACTTCTAGCAATGCTCTGGATAAATTAGTTGGTGGGACCATGGTGCCTGGATTGGTGAATAATACTCTTTTACTCCTCGTTTCTCTGGCAGGGGACAGCTTCCAACGCTGGGCAGCTCTGCCTCCAAGAGCTGGGCAACGGCCTCGAGATCGCTCTTCTGGCAGCATAGATATGTTTCGCCAATATCATCTTTCCCCTTTCGTCCTGCCCTTCCCCTCATTTGACGTCTGGACAATCAGTTCAGTGCATGTACTTGTACGGAGTACCATTGTAAGATGACTTACAGCATTGACGGGCCCACCAAGTCCGCCCCCATTCTCGCCCCATGAAGAATAACTCTCCGTGCGGGAAGGTTGATACCGGCTGCTAGACTGCAAGTTGCCACAATGACCTAATTATGCCCTCGTCATATGCTGTCGCAATAAGATCGCGTTCCTCCGTCGTGAGGCCAGCATCTAGGGGTTGTTAGTGGAAACGCCCGATGCCGGTCCAGAGCTACTCACGATGAAAAGCAACTCCTACTGGAATTGTTTTCTCCATAATCTGATCTAGACCTGCACTCGTGCTCCGAAGATCGTTCAACAGATCTCTCCGCCTCTTCAGTGTCTTCATGTCCACCTCCTCGACTCAAGGCAAAGCTTGACCAATCAGTACAGCATCGCGCTCGCAGCCAACACGACTACTGCAAAACACAAGAGCCCCGTACCCAGCTCTTGCAGTCTCGTTGGCAAAAGACACAACAGCGTTTATCAGTGGATTCTTAAATTCTTTGCATGTTGAGGGCTGGATTGTTCGAGATGGTTCTGGTTTCCGCTGTGTCGCACTATATGTTTGTGTTTGTGCGTTGAGCTGCGTTGCTATCTTGTAGAAGCTATTCGCAGTCGAGGCCGGATAGGCAGCGTTATCGAAGATCAGGTGTTCTTCGATCGGCACAGGCCGGTACTTGGATATGTAGCATTTTGCATCGTCCAGCCATTTTGCAAGAAGATCGGCATTCTGTAGCAGTTAGGAACAACAAATCAACAAAATCTGGCCGTATGACGCACATTCAATGTTGCACTCATGCCAACTATCTGCACATTCTGCTTCAGACTGAGAAGCTTTGTGACCATCAATTCAAGTATGTAGCCCCGACTGTCATCATCAAGCATATGAAGTTCATCGATAACGACGGTTCCGAGCTTCCCAACAGAACAGTCATCGATGGCTGCGTTGGCAAGAGAATTTGCCTGCTCAGATTAGCGAGTACTTCTCTCTTTTGTCTCTGCAATCTACCTTCTCAATCGTACAACAGCAATATCCGTGTCTGCCCAAGTTGTTTTGGACTTGCTACCTCTGAAGCAGCCCGTGACTCTAACGTGGTTCTCGTCTCCTCGTATGCGCCATACTGATGGCCGTTGTTCATTTTGACCTGGCGGAACATTCTTCGTGATACCCTCGACGACCTTTCTAACCAACGTAACTTCTTCTGTACGAGAGCGATTATAAGGCAGAACACGTAGGGCCTTCGCTTTTGACTCTCTACCACCTTC
>NXFV01001089.1:0-24244 GCA_002803225.1 Gamarada debralockiae | reverse complement strand
CCCCCCCCCCCCCCCCCCCGGTTGGCGCTGTATAGACAAGATTGCGGTCTCCGCCAAGGGCACCACTCCGTAAAAGACACTCGGATTGCCATGGGTAAATTGACTTGATCCCAAGCTTCGCAAAGTTATTGACAAGGCCTTGTGGCAAACCATAATCTGGATGTGATAAGTCCAGCCTTGGATTCAGTGTCGGTCCAGGCGTCAATGCAAGGACTTTTCGCTGGGAATATTCCGACTCAATCGGGGGCAAAGCATCACGAATCTCGCCCGCCTTCAAAGCTGGGTAGCAATTTTCTCGCAGGGATGGTCGCTGGAAGTCATTTTTATTCGTGATATCGGCGAAAACTTCGCGGGTAGGATCTTTCTGCTTTACTTGAAGCCCATCAAATATTCACTTCTGCCTACTACGAGACACGGTCGTGTAAGTTGTTTTGGCGGCATCCAAAGTTGTTGTGTGGAAAACACCTGACCTCTTGTTAACATCCATAGCTCAAGAGCGTTAAGGTTTGGCAGCAGGAACTTCGAGCTCAAAGATGGCTATCTCAAAGAGAACCATATGGGTGCAAAGCGAATCAAGAACAGTGATGCAAGGAGCTATGATTTTCTAGATAGTTCAAGGCAAATTACGATACTGGTGAGCAACGTCAACGAAGAGAAAGGTGGTGGAGAAATTGTTGTTTACTTCGACTTTTCGTCTGTCGCTTAAGAAAATGGGCCCACAGGGATATTGATGAGCTGGCAGGGGCCTAGCCGATAACACACCTTAACGAGACCTTATCGCTGCTTCCGTACCTTCCCGTGCTTTTCCACAGCGCTGGACGCTAACGACCTCAAATTCCCCAAAATAGGATGACACCGCCTGAGAAGCATAATGAGTCGGAGTTCAATAATTTCTTGATACCTGATCTTCCAAGAAACGCAAGCATTCGAAGTTATCATCTTCCGAGCGTCCCCAACCGAGCAAAAGAGCGGATTGCTGATTGTTTAGCCATTCTCAGCTAGTCAAATCTCTGGCTGGAAGGGGACTTGTGCACACTGGTACAAGACGGAAATCAAATCGGCAACCAGATAAATGCCATCGTTGAGGAAGCTGTATGGCTGTGTCGTTGTGCTTCACCGCAAATAGCATCCCGTAAGACCTAATTACACCAGTTAGAAACTCTCCCATCCTATGTTACCTTTCGTCATCCTGGCTAGATTGGACGTTTCGGAATACCCGTGCTCGGAAAGTATTTTGACGAATGATGGAGGCTGTAATAATGAACCCCAAGAACGGAAGAACCGGTAGAACTCTTCCTAGAACACTTGATTACTTTGTGCATCGCCCTTTGTTTGTTTTCAGCCGCCTTTCCGCTCTCCTGATTTCCCACGAAGCCGGCTCTGGAATGGGGAAGTCACGCACTAGATTCATTTGAGGTAACGCTGTTCAGGCATCAGTACTGAATCGTCGTATCTACATAATAGAACATTTTCCTAAATGTTCACCCACACCCATCGAGCTGAGTTTTCTTCCTCCTTGTATCCATGAAACAAACCATATCCGCAATTGGTTCAGGAATAATAATCATTCATTCAACGTCCATGCATCTGTAAACCAATTCCCATCACATCTTGTAATAGGCCGGCCTAGTTCATAGACGGCAGGGTTGGATAAATTCAGAATAGGTGTTACGACCAATACTCAGAAGTAACTACTGCTGAAAGTTATTGCCCTAATCTACTCCGTTTATGTTGCCTTTCCCTCGTCTTTCAACATCCTGTGGTTATAGAAAGGAGAGAGAAAACACGTAGGAGCCATACCTCAAGCCTCCAGGTACAATGGAGATAACTTTTGTAGAATGTTTGCAGTTCAAAAATGCGTATTTAGTCATGGCTTAAATTACAGAGAGTTAGTAGTTGTGGACAGAGAGATCCTGGCTCGGGATAGGCCCGTCCTTAGCGTGCTCTTACTCCCAAGTAGGATTTCCCTCCTCCATGAACTTCGAACTTCTGGATTTACCGAACATATACCACCAGAACATATCATTTTTCTCCATCTCTCAAAATCCCAAGCTTCCGGGCACCTCACAAATCCCGTGGCGAATACCAACGATATTCACCATTTCGAACGTTTCGGATTTCGACAGCCACGTCGAAAAGGGAAGATCCCAATAGCCTCGTCTCGATATATCTTGACTGGTCGTGTGTGTCTGTCCTGAACAACGCATACCACGGAAGTACGAACAAAATTAACGCGACTGCGAACACGGGTTCCGCCCCGAATTATACAGAAATTACTAGCAGGCTCATTTCCATACTCTGATGGGTCGAAGCCTTGCAGCCATCGTTCGATAGCCTTGCTTTCCAGCGCTTCTCGCACGTCTTACTTGCGGGAAGCGCACCTTAGCCGCCACAACAGGACGAATACTGTGGCAGGATCTCTGCCGGCAGCAACATCGCCATGACGAAAGACAATTCTGGCCGCTCGAGTGCGGCGGGCTCGACGCATGCCCCGTCGCCTCGTGAGAATGGATTGGAGGTTTCTGCGCGAGAGCCACAGCAATCCGACGAAGCCGCACCGAAAATGTCCCGGTCAACCTCATTGATCGCAGATCAGAGTAAACAAGCAGATACGGATGCACCAGTTGCGCGCGCAGCTGAATCGCAACCAATGACGGCGTCCAACTCAACCTCCTCGAACCCATCAGCAAATGATGGGGTGGGAAGCGGTACGAGCACCGCTGCTCCATACGGCACACGATCGCGCAACAGAACGGGGTCAAGTCGACCGAATTATGCAGAGGATAAGGAACTTGATACCGAATTTGAGGTCGCTGCATCTTCGAAAGAGGGGCGCAAGACAACACGAGCTGATGCCGCCCCGGCAACGATAATGGATCCTGGACGGTCTGCGAATAATGCTCGAAAAAATCAGGGATCCGAAGCAGATCAGATTGTTGCAGTACAAAGTCATTACAAGGAGTCAATTCCTGGAACTTCTACATTTTCGGCCAATCCAACTACAACTGCCCCGGCAGGCCAGCTCTCGAAGAAACGAAAAGCTAACGGACCACCAGCGACGAACGGACTCCAGCCCCAAATGCAAATTCCCAACCAGGGCACAGTACCAGCTGTAACCCGCAGAGCCAGCATAGCTGCGCAAGGCTTGGTGGGGTCTCGAGAGACAAATATGCTCAGCTTTGATGACTGTGGGAATCGCTTGAAGGACAAGAAACTTTTCGCTGATGACGGGACAGTGCTCGAGGTTAACGGTGAGTCGAATAAGCTGCAAGAAACAGCGCCATGGGGCTAATTGCTTTTTAGATCACGTATATCTTGTCTGCGAGCCACCAGGAGAGCCGTACTACCTTGGTCGGATCATGGAATTCTTACACGTCAACAACGATAGCTCTCAGCCCATTGATGCATTGCGGCTCAACTGGTATTACCGACCCAAGGACATTGGCCGCAAAGTCAATGACACACGTCAAGTCTTCGCATCGATGCATTCGGATATCAGTCCACTTACAGCTTTACGAGGGAAATGCACAATTAAACATAAGAGCGAGGTAGAAAAACTGGATGAGCTGAGAAAGACGACAGACTGCTTCTGGTACGAAAAGCTGTATGATCGTTACATACACCGTTTCTACGATGTCATCCCAACCAGTCAAGTCATCAACGTCCCAGTGGAGGTGAAGAAAGTGCTCGATGAACGTTGGCGCTATATCATCGTGGAGCCGGGCCGTGGTAAAGAGTTGACGAGCGCTGTTAAGTCCTGCAAAAGATGTAACAAGTATTGTGCAAGGTTGGTTATTCGTCCGGAGTGTCCAAATTATGTTGCTAACTTCTCAAAGTAACGATTCGGTCGATTGTGCTGTGTGTAAAAATACCTACCACATGAGTTGTGTCAACCCGCCGCTGCTCAAGAAGCCCTCTCGTGGCTTTGCCTGGGCCTGCGGTCCATGCAGCAAAGCTCAGGAGAAGAAGCTTGAAGCGAGGAACACACCAAACATCAATGACGCAGTCATCGATGTTGAGGACGAGGAGTTCATTGATGAAGAAGACGACTTCCCTGGCACCCTCGGAGATGCGCTTGACACCGGTCGAACTAGCCCTACTAGATCAAGCGGAGAGGAGCCTTCGGTACACCCTGGGACTGCTGAACAGATTCACCAAGCGAGTCTGTGGTTATTCCGATATCTAGGCATACATTGTAAGGTTGAGGATGCGTTGGATTACGATGACCGGATTTATCCGAGAGCCAGCTCCCGTCTGGGGCCACGCCACCAAGCAAATGTTACTCCATGGCCAGGACGACCTGTGGAATATGTCAAACCTGCTGATATCAAAAAGAAATATGTGAAAGGTGGCGGCTACAAGAAGGATTCGAAGCTCTCCAAGGAGACCCTCGCTGCCCTAGAGGCTGACAAGATTGCTCGGGAGACGCGTCCTAAATGGGTAATGGACGAACCACCTGGCTACGTTCACCGAGGCGAGGACTATGATGTTGGTGATCCCAGGTGTACTTCAGAGTTACTGTTCAAACTTCCCGAGGCTGGAGAGAGTTCTGAGCGCGGGAATGACGATAGTGGATTGGACCATCTCAGCACCCACGAACGAGAGCAAATAATCACTGACTATATGGAACGTGCGAAGAAATTGGCGAAACCTTTAGGTTTACCTCTCATGTCCACCAACCTTCTTGATGTGGCGCTTGATATGCTTCGCATCAGCGGATATGATCCCGAGAAGGCTTTGGAAATGCTGTCAGTTGCCGATAAAAAGCTTTTCAAAGAGCCGGAATTGAGTCCTGCAGAACTCAAGAAATTTGAGGATGGAGTGACAAAATACGGATCTGAATGGCATAGCCTCAAAAAACACGTCAAGTCTGTTAGCGCAGCAGATATTGTCCGATTCTACTACACCTGGAAGAAGACCGATCGGGGTAAGCAGATTTGGGGGAACTATTCTGGACGGAAGGGCAAGAAGGAGGCGAAGAAAGCGGAAGCAAATGCGGGAAAGTTACAGGACGATGTCGCAGACGAACACGACGACTCCGCATTTGACAACGACAAAGCCTTCGAGAAGAAGAGAGGGTTCCAATGCAAGTTTTGCGCCACGAGAAGCTCGCCGCAATGGAGACGAGCTCCGAACACACCTGCTGGTACGATGATTATGGAGAACCCCAACAACAAAGCACCTGGTAAAGACAAAGGCACTCAGCTGATGGTAGCCCTATGCCGGAGGTGCGCGTATCTCTGGCGTCGCTACGCAATTCAATACGAAGATATTGACGAAGTAGCTAAGAAGGTTGCACAAGGTGGTGGCCGGGCCTGGAAACGGAAAATCGATGAGGAGCTTCTAAAAGAACTCGTTGCTACAAATGAAACCATGGGCAACGTGGCCGACGCCCCACCTGTAGGCTCCATATCTACTGGGGGAACGCCTGCGCCGGGGTCATCAACTCTCCCAGCTGGGGCTGAACCTCCGAGAAAGAAGATCAAGGGTGCAACCGAAAGAGATTCGACCGACCCAGCATTGGATTCTGGAGGTGTCGTGACAGCCGGGCAGCAGAAGAAGAAGGCCGCAATAGAGAAGCCTGCTCCTCCCCCGCCCACCCCAGAACCTCCAAAGGCTAAACTGTTGCCTTGCGCAATATGCGGCCAGATGGACCCTCTCGGAGACCAGCATCTAACATGTAAAGACTGCCGCATGGCGGTGCATCGAAACTGTTATGGCGTCGTGGGGGAGAATCGAAGTCCTAGCAAGTGGATATGCGATATGTGCTCGAACGACAAAAATCCACAGGTCTCAATTGTAAGAACACAGAACTCTCGTCTGATTTTTGAGGTGCTAATGATTTCAGCAATACAAATGTATGCTTTGTCCTGTGGAGCATACAGAGCAAGATTTCGTGGAACCGCCAAAGATTTCTCATAAGAAGAAGTCCGAAAAAGAGCGCGAACGTGATCGAGTCGAGCGAGAAAATGCTCAGAAGGTCGCCGATTACTTCCGCAAGAAACAAGAGGAGCTCAACAAACCACTGAACCCCAGAGAGCCATTGAAGCGTACTGCAAATAATAATTGGGTCCATGTCACTTGTGCTGTATTCACGCCGGAGGTTAAATTTGGCAATGCCAAAGCTATGGAACCCTCGGAAGGAATTCCATCCATTCTTTCAGCAAGATACGATGAAGTGTGCAAGGCATGCAAACAGACTGGGGGTGCATGTGTGGCTTGTCATTCTTGCAAAGCGCCAGGTAATTTACTACCTCTATTAACATCGCCATTCCTGCTAATGCAAAATTCCAGTCCATGTTGAATGTGCCCACCAGGCTGGGTATATATTAGGCTTTGACATTACGCCCGTGAAGGGGTCTCGCCGCGACCAAAATGCCATTGTAAACATCAATGGCGAGGTTGGTGCCATGTCTGCTGCTGTCTGGTGCAAGGAACATATGCCGACCAAGACGATTGTGCATCGGATGTACGACATTGTAGACGATGAAGGTCTAAATGCACTGCAACTCTATGTTCAGAAGTTCAAACAAGCCGACCTTACTCTCACGGGCACTGTTCGCAAAGCCACCTTGGTCAATCAGTCTACCAAGGTCCCGAACCCGGCCTCGACTGCTTCTCCTTCGAACCGCAAAGCTTCCACAACTACGACTACTATCGGGACTTCTTTGGGTAGCCGAAGCTCCATCTCGCATGTGAAGGTAGAGGACAGTGCTGGAGAGACTGTAACTGCCGGATCAAGTCCGGAAAAGAAGTGCGTTACCTGTAACGTGGATGTGAGCCCGAAATGGTGGCCTTGTCCCTCAACCGTGGCTGAAGTCCCATCAGCGGCTCCCGTTGAAGTTTCCACCGCTGCCAGTGGAGATCACTATCACATGGATGGATCACCCCAGAGCAATGGTCTCGTATCTCAGGGTCCTGTTGTCGAAAATGGCGGTGGGGGCAATATAGCCCTTGCAGCAGCTGCGCTACATCAAAATACTCGGCAGCCTGTGCAAACACCTGTCATAACTGAATTCCAATGTCATAAATGTCATTGGAAGAAGGTGCGAAGGGAACCTACGCCGCCACCAGCACCACCTGCTCAACAAGAACCCTCACGTCCGCCGATTCCAGCACCACCAGTGGTTAACACTCCTGTTCCGGATGCAGATGTGTCACGATCTATGACCCAGTATACGTGGCCAGTCCCTCCGCCGTCTTACCCGCCAACTACGTCTTACAACAATTGGTCACGACCAGCCCCTGCTCCTCAAAGCGTCGGCCATGTCAATCAACTCAACGGAGGTCACTCACCGCATACCAGTAACGGATCGGCTCCCCAAATCAATGGACAGCCTCAAATTCGACAACCAATTCAGGGAATACCTCATTCACCGCATGAGAATGGCCACATAAATCAAGCTCCCAATGGCTATTCACAACCACCTTCGCCTCATCGCGGCTTGGGTTCCGCACCTCTCCACATGTCAAACGGGGTCTATACCTCGTACGCTACAACTCGACCTCCTCCCCAGCACTTAACCAATGGTGGCCCAGCACCACGTGCTCCCGAGCATCCCTTCCAGCAACCGAATGCTGTTATGCATCCCCGGCCGTCATTCGGCCCTCAAGGAAGTCCGCCAATGCCTCGGGATACATATCCCCAAAGACCAGATCCCAATAACCCGCAGCACAATATGCGGCCCAACGATGGTCGTGTGAATGGCGGAGCGAGTGCAAGCCCGTCCCTGCGGAATTTGCTTTCTTAGATGATAGATGTATTACTTCCATGGCATTTTCCCTATGTTTTGATCATGCTGTACGAGTGGGGTATCATTTGAGGATGGGCGTCAGGGTACCCAGGTGGATTTTTGTCAAGCGCGGAGTTAAGAGGTGTGGACAAATGTAAATTAGATCATCATTGACGATCATAGACTTCTATATCAATGCATCAAAATCTCAATACTCAAATCGTCCATGGCCCACCAAACCCATCTTCCTGCATCTGTCTAGGAAATGGCTATCCAAGCCCCTGAGTGTTGTATCAGTTTTCCGTGTTCAGAACACTGATGGTGTTAACATACAGTAGTTTCTCCATCTCACAGTCCCCTTCAAACTCTTGCATACCCCTTGACTTTGAAGATTCTCAACCGCAACATCGGCATGCGAGAAACCGTCTTGGCCAAAATCTGCGGTTCTTTCGCGGAACAATCTCAAAGTCACGGCTTTTGCTAATCCTAGCCCACGATATTCTTCCTGATGACATATTAGTGATATTCTTGAGTAGCGACAGGGCATACTCACCTCGCAATGCAAAGTCTTCAAAGATCCATCTGGGCCTATTCTGGAGTCAGTTGTGCCGAATTGAGAAGGAAGTCGTGAGAGTGACATACCCAGGAACACCCATGCTATCGGATTTCCGGTCTGTGAAACGATCGCAGCACTGGGGAATAGCTTCATCGAGGCCCTCCAAACCTTATCAGACCATAGCCATATCTTCGACAGGAGAACTAACTGACGCTTTGTATGGGATTGCCGTCCTCGAGAGAACGAGGGGCATATCTGATGGCCTGACCGACGACCACGATAGATTTTCTGGGAGTGGTTTTCCCTCTGGCAAATCGTCCATCTTGAATATGAACTTGAAGTGCTCGCCAGTCTTAGTCTTGACCATCGAATGCTTTACCAGAATTTCGAGGATCCGCGAGTGTAGAGTTCCGACCAAAACAATACCAGGGGTTTCCCGTTGGCCTTGGTAGCCCTTCTCGATCTCCCGCACCCGCGCAAATAATTTCAGAATCTGCTGCTCGCATACGGTTTCATCGCCAGGAACGTCGACATTCTCGATCGAGGAATACAACTACATTTCCGTCTCGGGACCCTTGGACAGATCCAGATAAGCGACGAGGAAGTCCTTCCCTGGAGGCTCCTTGTCAAAAGTGGACAAGACATGTGAATTCGCCGTCTGGCCTCTGCCGATTTTCATGAACTGTAATCTTCTCAAAGTTGGGAGGGAGTATGGCAAGTGTTGTGAGAGGGCCTCGAGCACTGGCTCGGTTGGCTCTGTATTATCTAAGATTTTTGCCTCCATCAGGAGAGCAGATACAATCGAGGCTCTTAGTATGGCTAAGACTCAGGGTCGGAATAAGCTTTCATGGCAGGCAGCAAGGATTGTGGAGTTCTTCGGATACGGAGTGTGGTCACGTGAATTGCACTCCATCACTCCATCCAAGTTACTTTCAGAGTTAATAAAGGGGTTACGGGGTTTAAATCCGTTTCCTTTGGTTGTTATTATCTGATGTATGTGTCTAGATGAAAGATATACCATTTTCTCGGTTGAAAGAGGGAGACACCGTCTTTGTTCATGTGCCCAACCAAACATATATTCTGCATTAAATGGAACATAAATTATCAATTTCCGCAATCCGTTTGAGCCTTCAAAAAAGTTTAACAGGGTCTCTCCTAAGTGCAAAAGCCCTGATCGCTCGCTTTTACTCTGTGATCAAAAAGACAGGGTATGAGGAATGGCTTGTATGTAGATCCGAAGTGAGCTTTTTAGATCGCCGAAATTGATAGAAGGATTCATATCTTGCGTTCCGATTGATATGGTATTGCTTTCCAGATCTCGGCTCTTGCTCCTTAAATATGGACCCCATTTGAAAGCACCAGGGGATAGGAATCACAGCCATAGTCAGGAGCCCTGAATCGACATGGGAGTGGCAAGTGCCTCTATCTGAGCCTCAATAAGACTTGGGAGAAATCTTGCCTCCGAACACCACGGATTTGAACGAAAGACCAAACGTTATCTAATAGTTATGGATTGTGATAGAATGTCGAAACAAGACTGTAATAGGCAAAAGATCTTGAAAGCTGAGCTGCCCAATCGATGAAACTGAGGTACACCAATGACGACGTGAAATCAAACAGTCTCGTGGCTTCAATTGTTTAAAGTTCCGACTGTCGAGATTGAACGCCGTATGAAGAATGGCGGCGAAGGTTCAAGCTCCGGCGCCCAACACGCTGCCGCGGGTCCTTCGGCCAAGTGACAGGCTTCTATGCGTGCTGTTCGTCGTACTGCTACTGTCTATCAAGACAATCTGGCAGCGACTCGGATACTCCCCAGCTTGCCAGCCGCAAGCGACAATCTCCTGTTCGCGCTGCTTGTCGTGTCGCACGCTCTCTACGAAGACGAGTGTGACAACAACTACGCTTCAGAGTCTCCCCGGCTTGGCAAGCGCAAGTGCGATGGAAAGCCGTGCGAAAGCAGCAGGCACAATTTGCGACGGTGGAGACTGAGGAGCTTGCTCTCTCAATCGAAGATATTGAGGATGATGACGAAGACGTCCTCGGTGAGATAGTAAAAGCTAGAGCTGAGAAGCGTGCCTGGGATCCAGAGCTCTGGATCGACGTACTTTTCAAAAGTACTGACAGGTGCCTCGATCTCAAGGAGAAGATCAGAGAGTGGGTGGAGAATAGGGATAGTTGGGATATTGCCGAAGCAACCAAAGGCGTCCTTGATTTTCTAGATGATGAACCATTAGTTAGATGGAGAAGTCAGTGTCCAGAGATAGACGCAATCTTCGAAGAATTCATTCCACTGCTTACCAAGGCATTTCGTTGTACAGAGGCCGAGCTTGTGAGGCCATCGGGCCCTCTTCGCGCGGCTTTTGTCACTGAATGGAATTACCCAACGAACAATACCGAGAAGAAGACTTATGATATGACTTTTGATCCCTCAAATGGGTGTCTTCGTCTTCAAGAAACAAAGATTGGATAAAGTAGGCGAGTGCTTACATACGACTCATTTCCTTTCCGTGCTGATAAGCCGAAAGATGGCCAGACTTGGTATGATGATTTGGATATCGACGGCAGAGTGTAAAGCGGTGTGCTCTCGACCCAAGTCCAGACTCTCATCGTTGGCAAAGGTCCGAATTGTTCTCGGACGAGACAATAATAATGCTTTGACGGAGGAGCTACCGAATGCTCCGTCAATTGTTACCAAAATTGATCTAATCATCAATTATGAGGGCAAAGGTGTGAAAGTCAACTTCTTTGGGAAGAGAATCCAGTCAGAGTGATCCAGGACAAGAACACTGAGGAAATCAAGCAATTGATCTTCCCCAGTTACCATCTTGAGTCGTTTTGCATGGGTCTCTTGGACTGGAAGCACACTTTTGCGAACCGTATGGAATATCTGTGCAGCGTTAGCGGGAGTAGAGAACGTCAATGTGGATTATTTTCAGTGGCGATCCGAGGGCTCCGATGATATCGAGCGAGATTGGCATTTTTTGAGAAGTACTTCTCTAAAAAAGGCTATACAGATGAGATATTGGGAGGCGCGTCATTGTCTTGTCGATGAAGGGATAGTCAGACAGGTGTTCCCGGATTGGCTATGCCGTAATGAGGCCATGCTCATTAAGCTCGAGGGAACGCTCGTAAGACAAATTCTATGTACAATAGCGCTGAAGGGACGTTTGAAAGGCATAGCTACACGCACAGGAGAGATCTACAAGGCGACGGAGAGTTGCCAAAACTCGGTCACCGCGAGAAGGTACCGGGAGGGAACCGAAGCCTTTAAAAACAGTTACAGCAAGAAACGGCATGCTGCTGGCATTTTGAAAGGCCATCTGACAGGCCAAGAAACATTGCGAAGCGCAGCCTGAAAAGAATCTGAGGACTACCAAGCCTCAGTCGCTGCGCTTTTGAAATGCCATATTACAATGCAAAGCGCAGCCTTCAAGGAGACTGAAGGTTACCACAACAAGAAGGCCGCGGTATTGAAAATCTCGCCGAATTTCACGCGAAGGACCAGGAGGACCGAGGCCTTAAAAAACTGTGACAGCAAGAAACGCCAAGTTGCTCGCAGTTTGAAAGGCCGTTCGCGAGGCCGGCAACACAGGCAGACCCAGCCTGGAAAGAGACTGAAGGTTACCGACGCATGATATCCGCGGGTAAGACAGTCAGCAGAGTTCGAGGCTATAAGGACAGCCAGTGGAATGCCTTGGTAGCCAGCGATATTCCTGAGCCTTTCGGGAAACAGTGGAAGAGGACATTCGCTGCTGCGGATACAGACGAGAAGAGGCGTAAATTCATGAGATCACTTTTTGGTAAAAATTAAAAGGAAGAAGTTCCAATGGTGGTCAGAAGATCATCCAGACGGACTGCATTATGACGGTGACGGCTCCGAGGAACGTTCATCATGAGGGAGCCAATGTTCAGGAATTTCTTTTGATAGCTTGAATTATTTGCTCGATGTTGTGACCCTTTGACAACTCTATACTGACCAGACTCAGATTATAGTGCATGGCTTAGCTTTTCATTGCATCCTCTGGTTTACCCGAGCTGCGAAGAAGAGGACCGTATTGTCAACAAGCATTAAATAAGGGGACGATTTCCAACGCCACTTGCATCATACCTGCGAGCTGTGAACTCGATCAGGAAAACAGTAGAAACAGCTAGCAGAGCTATTTGGCTGGAATTGTATGGACGTCGGTGTGGGCGTGACAGAACCCCGCCATTCGGCCCTACATCCGAACATCAACTTAAAGGCCCAACTGTTAATAATTACCTGGCAGATTCTAACACAACCACCTCTGAAGCCATAGGGCTCCCGAGCCTCAATTCCATCCCCGGAGAACGTCTTGTACAATGGCACCTGCGACGGAGATTGCGTACAGTAAGTAATGTTTGGCGCAAGCTCTTTCCTATTCCATCCATTCGCTCAAGTTTCAATCTCGCCTTACTTTGAAAGGGAACGCCTGTAGAGTCCGCAGCTCCAGAAACCTCTGTTACTTTCGTTTGCCTTCACTTATGAAGCAGGTGCTGATCCCGACATTTCAACAGTCACGCTGAAACCGGGCGTCGACATCGAAGACTCGACTGCAATGGGGAAACCATGGGTCCGTCTGGAGACCCTCTACACCAGGCAAAACTACGCTGACTTCTCTCTAGCACGAGAGTCTAGCTATCTTGAAAGCGCAAGATGGGTACAGAGGGGCATTCTTCGGACGGCAGCTTGAAGATCGAAACCTGCTCATGTTGGTAATCGACTGGGACACGCAATCTTCCCACACCAGATTCATGAACGACCCCTCCTACGTTCCCTTCAAAAACCTTCTATCCTTGATCATGGAAGACGTACACCTCCATCATGTCGCTATGCCGCACAGCAAGCTCCTCGGGTTGTCAAAAATCACTGAAGTGGTTACCTTCTACGATTGCGAGCCAACCATGATTGACAACGTTGCGAAATTTGCAAAGGCGTTGGAAGATGGGAAGCCGGATGGATTCCATGGGATTTCATATGGGAAGGTGATGGAGAAGATTGTGAGGCATGCGGATATAAAGGAAAGGGATGCGAAGGCCGGCGAAGCTTTGGTTGCATTCCTTTCGTGGACTTCCGCGGAAATGCATTTCAAATTCAGGGAGACCGAGCTGTTCAAGGACAATATTGGGTTGCTGAGAGAGAAGAACTCTGGCGCCGAGATTTTTCATGTTCCTTTTTCCGCAGTGTCGAGTGTGGTATGAACGAGATGGCCTCGCGGTTAAGAAACAGACAGGTTTGCATAGTCTCATGAACAGAAAGATTCACATTCCCAAGTCGGAGATTTTCCTTATACTATTCAATCTGGCCTTAGAAGCAAACACGCTGGCGTCAAGTTGCTGGCATTCAACGTGCAGAGATGTGCGTGGCAAATTGTACTTGATACTGCATACGTCCTTGAGTTTAACTTCTCTTAATCTAGTGCGTTTTGCAAGAGCCTTGTCCGAATTTACTTGAATCCATCCATGCAAGCGGATTGTGGAACAATTGTAATTTATTTATGAGCCGGATAGCAGGGATTTTACAGGAGTAACTCAGTGACTGGGAGCCGGGGCTCAAGGAGGGGCACAACTTGAAAGGCGTTGCTTGAATCGTACGCATGGAGAATACAAGGAAAGTAATTTTTTGTGAGTGATATTGGGACAAGAGAAGAGACTATACCGCGGGGAATATATCCTTCTTTATTTACGAGGGAATCAAGGAACGCTATTGCTCAAGTCACACGAGAGGATTTTGTGAAGTGTATTATTTAGAGGGCTAAAACGTCTGACAGAAGCTCGCCCGTTTTTGTTCATCCATCCCACCCAATATGCTCCGCTAACAGACAGGTCTCAGTAGTGAAGTATAAAATTGTAGTAATATCATAAAGAGGATCAAATGCGGTGCTTCTCGCTCTCTGCCGAATGTTAGCGCTGTCAAAACGTTCATAGATTTCGAGGCTCACCCAATCGACTATATAACATGTAAAGAGCCATTTGATTGCACTCCGCAGTTCCTGTGATTGTGACCAGTCTCTCGTTGCTGTTATCTTGAGGCTCGTTGATCTTGATGACACTGCCGCTGAGTTGTCGAATCTCATTGATCTTCGCACCGCCCTTTCCAATGATAGCTCCAACCATATCATTCGGAATGAAGATCTGTTGAGTCAATGGCTGACCAGGAACAAGGCCTTGCATGGGTTGAGTAGGGGGTCCAGCGTGACTTTGAGGAACAACATGACCAGCCTGCTGAGGTTGCTGTGGTCCAACACCTCCGTAGCCTCCAACGGCCGGTGATCCGCCATAGTGCATTGGCATTGCAGGTTGCTGCTGGGGAGGTTGACCTTGAGCATAGGGTTGGCCATAAGTGTTGCCAGGGGTGTGATGACCTCGGTCAACGCGACGGTGGTGATCGGGGTGTCCATAGTTTCCGCCAGCAGGTTGAGGGACATATGGTACAACTTGCATACCGCCAGGAACCACACCAGCCGGTCCGCCACTTCGAGATGCATAAGCTGATGCTGCTGGACCACCAAATCTCTCAGAGAGCTGCTCGAAAAGAGTGCTACCGACATAGTATGTGGCAATGTGAACCGCATCCGCAACTCCTAGTACGACCAGAGAGCGTTCAGTGGAGAGGGGGAGACAGGAGTCGGAAGCGTTCAGACGAGCCCCTGAAGCTTCTTGGATCTCCCGGATTCTGACACCGCCTTTACCAATGATGGAGCCAATCAAGATGTGGGGGATGAGAAGGCGGAGAGGATATGTTTTTGACTGTGCATCGGAAGGAGCCTCAAGTGGCTCATTATTGAGAGTGCGAATGATGAGACCGAAAGCCTTGCGAATAGTTAGTTCAGAATTCCACATATGTTGAGAATGTATATACCTTTGCTGCAGCATCAACAACACCACTAACAGTGAGAATTCTCTCAACGGCTCCTTTTTGGTAATCACTGACAGTGCATTTCGCACCGGACATCTTGCGGATCAAAGAAACATTCTCTCCTCCCTTTCCAATGACAGTGGCTGCCTCGGCACTGGTGATGACAGCACGAATATGAATCCAACCACTCTCGTCATGCTGCTGTGTGGAGCCCGTCGCATTCTGGCCTCGAGTTGAAGTACCAGTGCTTTCAATTGATTGCGTTCCCTCCCTGCCCGCCGGAGCATCCGTGACCACTGTGTCGCCTTGCTCGTCCTTCACTTCAGCCTTGGTGCCATTGGTCGATTCAGTCTTGGTCTCGCCATTTGATTCAGCAACCGGTATGTCGAGGCTCTCCTGGGTTGCTTTTGGTTCTCCATCTTCGTTCTTCACGATCTTGTCGAGGGCCGGGCGCTTGGCTTCAGGTTGGTCGTTAGGAGCCGAAGGCGATGAAGGGTCTTCGAGAGGACGCTTGGTGGACTGCGTAGGAGCTGCTGTGGGTGAGGCAGACATGATGCTTCCTATGGGTTAATCTCTTCACTCAAGGTGGAAAAGTGGTCGGGGAAGAGGAGGTCGAGAACAAGTATGGATTGATCGTTATGTACACCAGGGGGGTCTTCGAAGGA
The DNA here is from genome assembly GCA_002803225.1 of Gamarada debralockiae. Taxonomy (NCBI): domain Eukaryota; kingdom Fungi; phylum Ascomycota; class Leotiomycetes; order Helotiales; family Hyphodiscaceae; genus Gamarada; species Gamarada debralockiae. The sequence continues at coordinate 8,413 of NXFV01001089.1, read as the reverse complement.
AAACGTGCTGGTGTTGGTGTTCGGATGGGGCAGAGCGTGTGCTTGAACGAGGGGGTTGTTGAGAAGAGAATTGCTGTCGAAGAGGGGAGTCAAGCAGCAGGAGATATGTCTTGAGAAGGGATCTGTAGACTGTAGACTTGTGTAGGAGGGAGGTGAGGGTGAGGGTGAGGAGGGCGAGCGATGAGTGACGTGAACGTGGTTGATGGAAGTATTAGAGACCTATCCTCAAACCTTTGGGGAAATCCGCCAACGACTACTGAACTTGTCGCTGTCTCTTTTTTGTGCCTTGAGATCGATTTTGGGGATGGACTTTGTTGCTTTAGGGGTGTGTGAAGGTGAAGATGTATGAGTTGGGTAGTGTTTCGAGTTCTGCAGTTGGCGTGTCGTCTCGAACAATGAATCGCTGAGTGAATAGCGGAGGGGGGATTGAGATCGTATTATCCGTATATGGCTGCTTGCTGCCAACAACACGAGGAAAAAAAGACGAGGATCGGATACAACCTGGAATTAGGAGGAGGAGAAGGAGGAGGTGAATATGGGGGGAATGAGAAGAAGGGCAATTCTTAGATGGTCGACGTGTTTGTTCAGGCATGAATGAGACTCTTAAAGCTGCAGATCAGGAAAGAAAGCTCGAGCGAGCAATCACGCTAGTTAAGCGAACGAACTTGGGAATCAACCCTTGTCGCGTCGTCTGGGATATCAGAGCACAAGCTCAGAAGATTAGAGGATTACAGTATTGATCAATACTTCAAAACCCTTTTAATGACTCTGTTTCGATGAAAATACCATATCCATCTTCAATGCAGATATAGTCAATGTCCAGCAATTATGGAAAATCCTCAGATACCACGCGCCAGGTCTTCGTATATAACGCGTCTTGATCGGACCCTGAAGGCATTGCAAGTCAGAGTCAAGGAACAGGAAGCTGTCCTCGAACAAGTGAGTCAGTAATCTAATAAATATTTGTTTCCGTTCTAATAGTGCGATAGCTTCGGGCAACCGCATCTCCTATTGATACTCGGCCATCTGGACATCCCAACTCCCGTCTACAGCAAATACGCTTTCTCAGCGCTGCCTACGAATCCCTCATTCCTCAAGATCCGTATCTCCCCTCGCCCGATTCTCCTCTTCCAGCGCTTCTAGCTCTTCGTAGTACCAAAAACTGTATCAATGAATCAGAAGAATGCATCAGCAAGACCGAACTCGACCTGAAGAAGACGCAGAAACGATTAGAAGATGAGGAATCCGATTTTAGTGACGCCAAGCTCATTGAAAGCGGCTTGGGGGCGCGAATTTTGTCGCTGCAGGTGGAGATAGAGGAGCGATCACAAAGGACTCCAGGTCAGATAGCCACAGAAATGATACGGGACATGAAGAACAAGAAAGCCCATTATGACCGCGAGACTGGGAAGCTGGTCAAAGCCTTCAATGGATTCGTAGACGAACATCTGGCGCCAATGCTAGCTGCTGAAGAGCTGGGTGGGCCTATCGTTGGCGAAGTTCTAGATGTTGACGAAGAGATGCTCGAGGCTGGATTCAGTGCTCATGGAAAGGCGAAAAAGACCAGAAATGGTGTGAACGAGGATAAACGCCAACGTCGCATTGATGAGATTTGGGGTCCTGGGCCTGCGGAGAATGGAAAGACAAAGGAACGGTGGAATGAGAAGCGGGCAGCGGCTGCAGAAATGAGAGAGTTGACGGAGCAACTGCTCAATAGTCTTGTTGAAGCAGAGGGCGGCGGATCAGGGGCATATGTTGAATTGGAGAGAGAATCTGCTGCTGCGCGCTTTCTCGTTAGATCGAAGGTTGCGCAGTTTCATCCAAAGGATTCGAGGAGGTTGCGACTCGTTGATTTTGGTGGGGAGCTGGAGGATTAATCTTCTCCAGCGCTATGGGATCTGTCCCTTCAGGCATTTGTACGGCTGTCGCGAGTCTTAACGGAGACAGCAATCAGTTTGTGGGACTTGGAGAGACTATTGGAGGGAAGTTGCAAACTTGAATCGCTCTCATTCGAAGAAGAGTTGGGCAAGAGGGTCTCTTGGCATTCAAGCGCACACATCCTAGGCAAAGCTTTCCAAAAGACAAATTGGCTCCAGTACATACATTCGTCCACCTATTGAATGCGGGCTCTGCTACGATATGGGTCTGCCAGCTAGTGGCGTGGTATTTCTTTGCCAGTTCCTGGTGGTACTTCAGCTAGTCTCATTGGCATTTGCTTCGACATAATGTCTATGTCGCCGACTATGCTGATACCAAAGCAATGCCCAACCCCCATTATCGCAGCTTCGTTGTGCCGCTGCATTCACAGTCTGCGGACAAGTGTTCTGAGACGGGATCATTTTCTTCAAATTTCCTCATTGGTGAAGGAGGAATTGGGATATGTTAGAGGGTGTGGCATTTCCTCTCTTTTACCGGAACCTCATATTCTTTGCGTTGGCTATTTAGCTACCGTGCCTCGCGTTGCATGTTTTCTTGACTGATTGTATCATGGAAAGTGGCCTCCTTGAGCCAGACTTTATCACGTCGCCCTGTTCGTAAATCAACTTCTAACGACAAGACTTGCATTTAGGCTTAGGGGGCGCTAACAAAGGTCACGAGTCTCGCTTAATTTGACTACAACCCAAATAAGTAAATCACTCTCAACAGCTCTCGATCCTCAAGAAACTCTTCTAATTACCTGCAGTGCATTGATTGGATCGATTTGCGAAACATTTCTTGTTGACTTCACGCGCCAGATTCATTCCAGCCATCCCACGTCAGTGTTCTCCAACCCCTCGAAGTGCAACCACTTCTTAACCGCAGCTACCCCGCTACTATTTTGACTGCTACGTCACTGTCTCATACGAAGCCCTGTGCTCGAATTGAATTTCCGAAGTCTCACGGATTCCCAAATCTTGCGCTCGAAATGGCACGCATCCCGCTCTTCTATCGTATTTTCTTCCTCTATGTCGACCCCCTCATCTGTCTATCCGGGATCTACCTCTTCTTCTTCGATCACTACACCTACATCCAGAATGGTGTCCCCAGCGCCATATCCTCTCAAATCTCCTCCAATGCCAGCCTCCCACCTCTTACCAAACATCTCATCATGGCCTTGGGCTCGTACTCTGTCTTCGTCTTCGCCATGCAGATCCTGCTTCTCCACCAATTCAAGGATGCTCCCCAGGGGTTGAATGTCAAGATTTGGCGGATTGTCCAATTTGGCATTTTGCTGATCGATCTGGGTCTTCTTTATGGTGTTTACTATACGGGCCCAAAAGCCGCACTGGATGTAGGGGGTTGGAGCAGTGGGGATTGGACGAATAATGGGATTTTGGGGGCGGTGGCGGTGATTAGGAGTGCATTTTTACTTGGAGTTGGAGGGGTGGGTACGGGAGACTAGGGGGGAGCTTAAGGGAAGGTTTCGGATTCTTTATTGAAATATAATGTTGAACTGTGGGTTTAGAGACCAAGTTGCCTTCCGGAATAATTGCTTCTCCTGGCCTGTTCGACCCAAAAGAACACACTCCCAACTCACCATGGCAGCCAACCCATTACTCTCCGGCTCGAATGTCGTCGATCCATCACTCGATTGTCCAATCATCCAGGCGCCACGCCCAGAGTTGCACTGAAATGTTGGTTGGAATTGCCTAATCGGGTATATCCTGTATTTTCCCCTCTTTTGTGATATAAGAGAGCTCTTCCCCTCCTTGTATTTCAGCTCCTTAGATATCAGCTACGTCTAGAAATGCCACTATATTTCGCCCCCAAAATGCAGCTCCAACTGACATAAAACAACCCCACTTATTTGGAAGAAGCAAAGGAAATCGTCGATCTCGCAGGACTGCAGGCCCATTCCTCGGGCAAGATGATTGTAGAAGCATTCGCTGGCGAAAGACGTGATTTGATTATCTTGCTGGCAGTGGAAGATCAACATTTTGCTGTTGTGAGCGCTAGTGAAGTTGCTCAGGTTCGAAGGATATGTTTGGACGTTGAGGGGATTGAGCCCCTGTGCTGCGGTGATGTCTGCTACTCCGAAATTGGTGTCGTCGAAGCTGGGATCTTCGTAAACGACCCGTCCTGGCGACGGATTAGAATATTTCTCCAGGAAGATACAGTAGCTCACCAATAAAGATGGAAACGATGCTCCTGCATACAGCTTCTGAACGGCCATGATTTCACTTCCAGGCTGCATAACTGGAAAGACAAGCTCGCCACTTGATCCATAGAGAGGAGAGAAAACCTCCCTTACAGTCTCTATCTAAGCAACAGTCAAGCACTGACTTCCATCCTGCTCCGGGCCACAAATCGAAGCCTCGGGTCGAAAATCACAGAGCTTTGGATTTCGATGATCTCATTAGCAACGCCGTCGATGGTGTCACATTGGCGAAGCAATTCATCATGAATAAGACCTTCCTAAACACTCGCGGGGCTGGAATCCGTTGAGTAGATTGCTCCTGTCTTGCCGAGGCATGATGCCATCCAGGATGTCATGTTGAAGTTGACAGCTGAGGCACCGGTGACTATTCCATGAAAGTCTTGTGCCTCATTAGACGCAGAGTAATTGATGAGCAGTCCAGATTCTATAGTACACGGCCACTTGGAAAGAAAAATAATATAATATAAAATTTATGCAACAGCAGCATGCAATAGATTCAACTGCTCGGGAACGGAAATCATCATTACCCTTGCAAGAGAGTTGCTACTCTACACTGCCAGTATGTCGATACCAAAAATATTGCATTTCACGTGCTAAAATGACTATAACCGCCAGCAAAACCAAAGGATGCTAAAGGCCCAATTTGAACTCAAAGGGAGTTACGCGATAATTCTCAATAAACCGAAGAACGAGGAAAATGGTTCACGTGATGCTTAAATATTTGTTTAAAGATATCTATTTCTGCATCGTAACTATACAAGGAAAGAAGGAGGGAAATAATTTTATTTTACTTTATCAAGCATATTAATGACAACCAGTATAGAATATTATTTTTATTCATATCAAGGGTTGCGTTTCTATTTCCTTCAATTCGAAATCTGTTTCTTGGGAACACTCAGCCTCTTAAAAGGCTGCAGGAGATCCCTGCTGCCAAGCTGCAATTTCTCACAAGCAGCAATATCGTGTCCTTGCCACACCTGTATACGCATCGACGTCGTGAAATCTTTTCAAGGGGTTACGAAATGAGACATGCGACCAAAGCCTTCGCGATACTGTACGAATGGAGTCCGCAGAGGTTAGAAGGTGGAGGCGTTACGCTATTTCAGCCGTTTTGGCGGTGATCTTTCTGGCTGGTGTAAGTAGCGGCGGTAGGTAACCTTCTTCCCTTCTTCCGTGTTAGAATCGGTGTTAAAGAGTCAGTCGAGTACAGGCTGACAAGGTGTAGCAGAGGCCAATTGCACGTCGCCGAACGGCCCAGATAGCTCCTTTATCATCGCATCCCAAGCAGCCGCCGACACATTGAGCAACTGTAGCACGATCACCGGAAACGTCGTCATCCAGAGCAACGCTCTTACCCAGATTACCCTGAATGGCATCGAAATAATTAAAGGGAATCTTGCCACCTCATCCTGTGATGGGTTGCAGATAATCGCGGCCCCAGTTTTATCGCAAATCACCAACAACTTCACACTGTCAAGCCTCCCACGTCTCACGAGTCTCGAATTTCCTCTCCTAGATAGCGTCAATGGGGGAATATACTGGGATACACTGCCGGATCTTACAGATGTCTCGTTTGGTAACCTGACGGCCAGTCCGCAGGGATTACCAGGGACCAACGTCGATGGAGATATCTCGATTTCAAGCACAGCTCTCTCGAGCCTTGCGTTCCTCAACTTCACGCACTATTCAAATCCAGCCCTAATCTGGCTCGAAGGCAATCAACAACTCAACAATATCAATCTTACCGGCCTCTCCTGGGGTAGCAACTCATTGGTGATAGTCAACAATGGACCTTTGGCGCAAATATTTCTTCCAGACTTGAGATCTGCTGGAGCTATCACAATCGGCAATGCTGGTCACATCGATATTCCATCGCTTTCCCAAACAAGCTCAAATCTTGAAATATCCAATAACTATATTGATGTCTTCACGGCGCCGAACCTCACAGTTATTGGTGGGAACTTCATCGTCCGCAACAACTACTTGTTACAAGATCTCAATCTCCCACTTCTGACTACTATTGGAAATGGTCCGGGCGAGTGTAATTTCGTTGTTGCGAATAATACGGCCTTAAACAAGATCACAAATTTAAACCAGCTGCGGTATGCCCAAGGAAACGTTACTCTTTCGGGGAATTTGTCAAAGTAAACACCTCCTCCCCAGCGCTCAATTTCTCCAAGCTAATCCAGGACACTAGCGTTACATTACCAAATCTCCATAGCATCATCGGAGGCTTGCATCTCAACAGCTCGAATCCGGCCCTAGACTGTACCGCTTTCGACAAACTGGCTGATGAAAATAGTTGGACATCTTCCTTTTATTCCTGCGGTGCATATCTCCCAGGAGGAACGAAAGACATAGCGAGACATTATCAAGTCCCTAACAAAAGTCTTCAGATCTCAAAGTCTGCCAGAGCTATTATCATCATTGTATCTATCGTTGCGGGGATATTGTTGTGTGCTTTATTAATACGGTGGTATGGACGATGGAGAGCAAGACGAGAGGTTCATGCAGAAGAAGCTGTGGATCTAGGAGATGTGATAATAACGGGGCATGGGGACGGAGATAGACCCTCCGAAGGAGATAGACCTCCGGAATATCGCCAGGTAGGGAAGCCGGGGGAGGTCCCGCCAGGATATGAAGAGAACGAGAACGGAGGTGCGCATCAGGTGGAAGCCGGGAATGTGAGGTTCCACACGGATTGACGGTCGCGGAAGAAGAGCAGACGGGGTGGGATGAGAGGAATTCAAGAGACTGACTTCCAAAACTTGCAAAAGGGGGGGACTTTAACAGCAATATCACTAGTTGCTATAAGATGAGAATCGAGGAAGCATGTCTTCATTATATAGAGCACCAGAATAGTTTGGATGACGTTCACTTCCTACATCTGATCCCGCTCCCACCCTTCTTGGGCTGAAGTTCCACCATGAATCCATCCACCAGCTCTGCTCTGTATGTGATCAGTGATCAACAACCTGATACCTTCTTCCTGGTCCGGCCTCGATGTTTCCTTCGCTGGGTCGGATGCGTGACTCCAGATTCGCTAGTCAATCGTCGCCTTGCCTGCCCTCTTTCTGTTCTCCCTTTAAGTTGAGCAGCGAGTGACAGTTCTGGCGAATGTTACCTGATCACGTGTATGGAAAATTCACAAGGCCAGGGATTCACTTGACGCGTTGACGCGCAGGGGCCGAGCGCACTGGCGCGCCCTTCAGATATACAGTACTACGTACAGGCCATAATAAATGTTAATAAGCACAGACCAGTATTTAACCAAATACAGGAAAAAAGGTGACTTTCAGAACAGTTATTGATCAGGCCAACCTTGGAGACACGGCCACAATCATCTCACATTTAACATTTATTACGCCCTGGGGGTTGTATTCGGTCGTGTACGGAGGACGCGGCCAAAAGTCTTGCAATGACAGGCACCAGGGGGTGTCAAGATAATTCGGACAGCCGAATATTAGCTGGATGTAAATAAACACTGAATTCTAAAATCACTACTTTTTAACCTACCCAATTATGGCGCCCACAACACGCTTTACAAAGCGCCCAAGCACTCCTAATCATACAGTTGGCGCTTTTGATTATACTATAATTAACAAACTCCGGTTCTTTGACGCCTATGAGTCACGTAACGCCGGCGAATTAATTTAGTTATGTCGGTCGAGATATAGCCTTATGATAGCTCTATGAGAGAGAAGAGATAGGGTCTCTTGCATATCGGCGTACTCGTAAGAGGAAAGGGAGACTAGGGCCAAAGTCAAAAATCACAAAAGAGCACTACAAGCTACTTGTTTTATTGTCTAGAAACCCCGTCCGTGATCAGTTATATAAGGCACAGATAGAGTACCACAAAATTCCTAGTAAACCACGACAATTAAGGAAGAGACTTATATAAGAAACTAAGAAGGTTAGTATTACTGTGGTGGAGCAGAGCTCCCCAAATCATGTGACTATTAGGCGTTTAGTTTTTCCGGTCCGAGGACCATTTGCGGCCACGATGGCCTTAGCTTAGACAAACAACTTTTCTCCTTCCTATTATTCTCCCTAGAGGTGATTCATCCACTGTTTGTCGTGCACTCCGACGGCACACCCCTATTCCGCTACATTACAAGCAGGCATATATAAAGAAGGAGATAAAGCCTTAGAACCTTCGCGCGTAGACGAGTTATAGCTATTAGTACAAGTATGACGGTTTGGGCAAAGCCAGCTGGGCAGAGCCATATGAAACGACGCTAGGGCTGGCCGAAGGGTACAAAAGGTCATCGGATT
>NXFV01001088.1:0-26802 GCA_002803225.1 Gamarada debralockiae | reverse complement strand
TTAGTATTTTACTATATACCGTGATCTTTGAACTCCGCGCTTCAGACCTTTGCATCGATCCCGCCGTCACAACAAGCATAAAACGGTCGATAATTTCTAGTAATATATCTTCTTCACAGACAAAACGCATATTAATCCTTCTTTATATAGTCAAGGCTTAATTCTATAAGAGTAAGGACATAGGTTAGACCTTGAAAATATCTAGTAAAGGCTAGAGAAAACAAGTGTCAAGCTGTATATTGTAGCATGGTGCAACTAGCGTGCCAAAGCTGACAAATTAGAGTTTTACAATAACGAAAACGACTCGGTTATCAAGCCTTAGAAGCCTCCTAAGTTATGCGCAAGAAAATATAAGACACTAGAAGAGTATTAAGGTCGAATTCTTGAGTGGGAAGCGTCCGTTGGTCACGACAAGGTGGTCAAGCCTAAGGGCAATTCGATGACTCAAAAATACTATTGCAAACATCTATTTCCTGTTTATATTATAGGTATTCATAAAGCTTGATCTACAGACAAAGGATGGCTAAGTCTATAGGTTTTACAAGAGGATAATGATTCCTCTTATAGACACAAGATACTAGGCCTAGCGTAGCGTATTAAAGCTATCAATTGGGTCGAAACCCTTGTACACCTTACGAAATCACCAGATTTGAACCCAATGGAGGCATGTTGGGATATATTAAAGATTCGAGTACGTTAGCGCATGTAGAGATCGATCGAGGAGCTAAAGGAGGTGCTACAAGATGAATAGAGCAAGATCACGATGCAAGAGGTTCGTGTGCGTATCGCAGAAATGCCAGGACAATGCAATTCACTGGCACAAATAGGTGGGAAACCCATTAAGAGCGAATTGTGGTGATAGAGAGTAGAAAACATGACATTTTAGCCTTATTTTTGACGTTTCGGCTAATATTCGGCTGTCTGAATTATCTTTGACACCCCCTGGTGAGGCGAGGGTGCCAATCCTCGCTTGTTCGGCAAGGTTGTTGCATAGCAACGGGGTCCAGCGCCTAAGAAGCCTGAAGCAATAGCGATTACAGTAACAGTTACAGGGCGCGGGCGCTAAATTCGGTGCCTAAAGAGCCTGTAAGCCCTTAAATTTATAGCGCTATCTGGCTGCTGTGCGACGCTCCTGCTAATTAAGCGAGGCTATGGCGATCACCCTGGTCGTTGCAAGACTTTTGGCCGCGTCCTCCGTAGAATTTCTGACTCTCAATTCCTATATAATCATCTTGGCATCACTCTGCTAAGATCATATCCTCTCATATTCATATTCAATGTCTCTTATCTTATGTGCTATTGACTCCAACCATGGCCCCACCATCACATCCTACCCCCATCCTTAAACGCAACTGTCAGTACACCGACGGCTGGGGATGTTATGTAATACCCGTCCCCGCGATTGTCAGCATAGTAATTGGTAGCGTCGTTCTCATCGGCTTCATTGTCGCGTTCTACTGTTGCTTTCGCATCTTGAGAAGACAGAGACAAAAGCGCAAGAATGGTGAGCAGGAGGAAGTCATTCGGTACTTAGGGTCGCAAAAACCCGAGCCAATTGATTTTAATTCGAATGCGTTTTAGGGGAAGGTATTAAGCATTCCGTATGCCGTCTACAGAAAACTATGGAGATCATATTAATTCTTTCTGAAGTCATAGGATGAAGAATCAGGGACATCGTGAAGTAGTTGGACGACTTCGTTGTGTATATTACGAGGTGGTACTTTTGAGGGGTAGCGAGCGCTTGAATGGGCCCCAACCGATTGGTTAGTGTTTTAAATTTAGAGAGTTGAAGGGCCGTTGTGCTCATGAATTTCGTCTGATTTGGTCATTCAAAATTGTACTGTTGGAAAATTATAGAAATAAACATGTGTGAACTGTTATCAATCATGCATTCTCGAGACTCAAACACTGATTAAGGGTTTCTGGCGGTCAAGCTCTTCCCGTCCGATCCTTCAAAGATGTCAGGCGCCAAAGCTGACCTTGTGGTGATATGAAAAGAATCATTACTAAGCACGTAGAAGGCGCATTTCGCAACAGTGGCGCCGAATCGAAATTACTTCTTTGGGAGAGAAAGTCAATAGGTGCCATAGTCAGCTCTTAAAGTTCATCTGCAATACGAGGTGTTTTATAGGCTACCTCCGCCTGACACGTTTTTAGGTTGTTCGCGTCAGATACTCGTCATCCCGGCCACGTGCACGAGCTATCACCAAACCAGTGGTTCTTAAGACTTAATAAATTTATAACCACATCAACTATTAATTTAAATTTATTTCTAAAGATAAATATGCATTATTAGATATAGATAATCTAGCTAGATACTTGCTCTATTTGTTGTGTTCCAAAATAATAAGAAATAAAAATCTCATATATAAAATTCACTGATCTTTTGCTTTGTACTTTACTTTAGATATTTTCTTTAATATCAATTACAACACCTATTTAATTATAGGGAAAAGTAGCTGGATTTGATATTTATATTATAAAATCCTATAAGACTTAATTTAAACTTGATTCTATTACTTTTCATTAAGTTATAAATAAGAAGAGCTCATAAGACCAGGGAGGGAAATGTCAGATGGAATACCTCATTTCTCCCTGTATATAGCTCTCTTTTTTTCCCTTGCTCTCTTTTAGAGCTCAATCGAGTCTTTAACCTTCCCCCGCATCCGACAGGAAAAGTCGCAAATTGTGACACCACGCAACGAAGACCGTACGCAGTAAAATGCTGAATTAACGAAGATACTAAGCTAAGGATAGAAGAAAAAGTTCTGCAAGTACACGAAGTCTAATATCACACCAGGACGCGCTAGTGCACCAGGCTCCCACATGTCTCACGCGCAGGCAGCATGATCAGGTGGCATTCGCCAGAACTGTCACAACTAGCTCCCTGTAGTAGCTATACTAGCTGCTGGCTTTGTACGAGCTAGTATCGGCGTTTCCGATCCCTTCGGGGTTACCGAGGTCTAGACCTCCAGTTCCTAAGTCATCCTATTCTCCATAGCCTTCTAGATCTTCAGGGCTTCCGTTAGGTTCAGATCAACCCCTTAGAGACCCTATAGGCATAGACTACTCCTTCAAGGCCTCAGCCTTATTCCAGTCCTTCGGGGCTTCCGTAACCTCAAATCGCCCCCCAGGGTTCTTGTAAACCTAGACTCCTATTACACTAGAACTAAGACCGACTACAAGTTCATAGGATGATTGTAGGGGAGGACACCCCTTCAAACCCAATACAGCTGATTCCTTACTAGAGAGCCATCCTCCTATGATTTCTAGTATAGCACTACTATTATACTTTTACTCTTTTTGTTTGCCTAGATTCCGATTGTCACGGCTCGTACGTGCTGGGTCACGTGGGAGCGTATTAGTAAATGGTTGGTAGGGTTAGCTAAGCGAGCACTAGCATGCCTAGGAAGTATTTGCAGGAGTAGTAGGAGGCCTAGACCTTTTTCCTTCTCTCTTTAGTTTTGAATAGTTGTAATTGAACCTATTCTCTTGCGCCCTTCGGCCCTTGAATTTGGATTCGTGACACCGAGCTTCTGCAGTTTGCCCACTAAGCCGTCTTTAACTACCTTATACTAATTGATATAATAAGGACTATACTAGATCTTACTTATCGAGATCCGTTAAAGATGAGAGCCATTACAATAACAAACTACTATCAAATAAGCAGATCCTATAATTACCTAAGTACCTAGAAAAGAAGTATAGCGACAATAACAATAAAGCTTCAGACGGTATCAACACTCTTGGTATCTAGATTTTAGAAAAGGAGGCGATGGAAGCAGTATTCAGAACATTGCACTAAAAGCTTCTACTGGTTGCCACCTGGAGGCCAACCAAATAACGCGCATATAGAAAGAGAGACACACTTTTTCTAGCTCGATGAACAAGCAGTTACATTTGCGCAAGATATAAGGATGTCCCTAGTTTCAAATATATCTGAAGTAGAATGGAGCACAAATCTTAGAGAAGAGTATCGAGGCTATATATGCTTGTATATATACTACTACTTGTAACTCCGAGGAGCCCTTTTTGACCGAAGGCACGCCCACACGTTGTCAGCTAGAACGTTCCGAGGTATACGTATCGCTGTTCAGATATTTGGATCTACATACAAGGGGAGCAGCCCGAAACAAAACCAAGGTTTGGAGTGATAGAAAGGTTCAATTTCCTTCTGGCTAGCTTGTACCTACAAGTGAATTTTAAAACAACAATTACGCATCAAGTAACGCGCAGCGGTTCCTTGGTTGCCTAAACAAGCGGCCAGCGGGGCGCGCTACAGCCGGCGAACAGTCGGTGTCACATAATAATAAATGGAAGTGAATGTGAACAAAGCCATTGCGACTGGATATGAATAGAAACAATAGAGAGTGAATGTGACCGAAAGTGAAGGCAGAAATGAGATCAAGAATTTGATATCAGCTCTTAATTTTGCCCAGGAACCTCTTCTGCCTGGCAACTCTAAACACCTCTTCATCTTCTGTCCTTCAGCAAATTACCAAAAACACTGAAGTCAATCCATTTGCAGCTCCACCCATCGATATTGCGCAGCCTCCAACAACGTCAAACCAATCGTTGTTTTACTGTTCACCCAGCATAGCACAAGGGGGGAAATGGTCCGAAGGTCGAGTTGTCGGAAGCGTCACGCTAAACTCGATGCCAGCGAAGACATGTCATCGCCATTTGTGCCCAGCGGATCTGAACATGAGGATGCCTGTGATGATGAGGACGCACGCCTGGTCTTCGATGTTCTTCCAGGCGCCATGAAGGTAAATCGTCTCTATGCATACAGTCTCATAAATGCTACTCCATATTTCCCGTGGCAATGCCCGCCTCTTCACAATGACACTCCATACTGACCTATTGCAAAGAAACACGAAATTCAGCTCCAGGGGGAGGACAGTGACTGGGAGGGATTCGACGATATTCCGGATGGCCCTATGCATCATCAAACGCCAGCGCCGGCTTCCACCCCACCTGACGAGTATCTGTCAGCACTGGATAGATTGATCGAAGACTTGCAGAAGCCACCAAGATTTCTTGATCTTGCGAAAGGCAAGATGCGATACGATGTTTGCGTTAAGGACATTGGAGGACCTGAGATCCTCAAAGCCAAGATCATAAAAGCTCTAGAACCCGATTTGCTTCGTTTGATCAAGACTGGTGAACTCCGTCTTAGTAATCTCAAGAAAATACCAAGAATCGCGGCACCGATGGGTCACCAAATGACGATCTATGTCCATGTCATATATAACAAAGGCAAGCCCGCTATCCTCGGAATCTATGTTGGACAGGCATGGGTGCTTCGTAAACGAATCAGCGCGCATCAACGAGACCGACATCGGTTTCTACAGAGATCACGAATGGGGCGACGAACAAAGAAGCAAACTTACTTTTCTGCTCACATCAGGTTTTGGGCTCAGAGAGGAACTCATGATTTCTGGTTGAAGTTTGCGCAATTGGCTCCTCCCAAGTCCAACGACCAGAGGCGGGAAAAGCAAATACTTCTCAATGTTTTGGAAAAGTATGCGGCGCTTCTATTCCGCACATTGCCTCGCGAAAGGTTGGCAAAGGATTTGCCTCATGGTTTTAAGATTGATCCATACCCGTGGGTTGGACTTAATCGCCGCGACCCTCTGGAACAAACTCACAGGAATTCAACTCTTGCTCGCGCTAGCTCGACAAGCAGAACATCCCTGAGCGTGATTTTCGGAAACAAAACTACCGGTGGCATTGAATGTCTTATGGAGATATGCGGACCCCTCACAAGGCGATCAAACTACAGTGCCAGTCATTTGCAGCAAGTGTCGGAGTTCATGGACTGGCTATATGGACCGAGCACCGCGTTATGAGATCTCCACCGGAGTCTACCTTGCTTCCTTTGCACGTACCTGTGAGGGTTGTGGCTCCAATCGCTATGTGCCAGCGGATGAATCGCTGCCGTTCAAGCTCTTCAACGTCATTAGAAGGGCTTATAATAGGATGAAGCCTCAAGCGTCTGCCGAAGAAGTCGACCTCGGAGGAAAGTCTGTCGACGAGCTTGTGGTGTGGATTCGATTCCAAGGATTCCATGTTCCTAAGTCAAGAACAAGAGATGAGCTTCTGGATTGTGCTGAGAGCATTCGAAATTGGCTGTTGGACGGCAAACAACACGAAAAGCGGCCCATGACTGTCAAAAGATGCTTGTCGTCTCCCATCGCGATGACCTAAAGAAGCTGAAGCTCTACGAAGTTGAAGAGTGGATCAAGTCTCGCGGATTCAGCTCTGGTGCTTGTAAACCGAAGACAGCTTGGCTCAAAATGGGTGAAGCTATACTTGATGGAGCCAGCTTCGGATCTGAAATCGACTTGAAGCCTGAAGACGAACCTGACGAGCAACTCGCACCTGCTGTCCACCATCACCAAGGCCGAGCTAGCTCAACTTCTATCAAACTTAGAAGACGGTTTAAGTCAAAGAGCCACGAGATTGTTGAGGAGGGTCCTACCGAAGTGGAGATTAAGTCTCGTGAAGAGTTTGACCAATTGAGCCTCAAGCAATTGATCCGATGGATTCGATCAAAGGGCCAAAGAGTCTCCTCAGAAGTAAAGAAAGCTGCCGCTCTAGGCCTAGCTCAAGCGATCTGGGACGATGCTATTCTCATGCAACAGCTTCCTATGGAAAAAAAATATTTCAACCGTGAACAGAGCCGAAGAGCCCAAGAGTCGTGCAAGTCTTGGGCGGATGTCTATGAGCGATCTTCAGAAGTGGCTCAAATGCAAAGGAATGCCTCAGAATTGGGGGCCAAACTACAAAAAGGATATCCTAGCTTATGCCGAGGACACTTGGGATGCCATACAGAACGGTACTTTGAAAGACCTCGCCAGAAATGCCGATCCTAGAACTCGAGAAGACATTCGATTACTGACAAGAAACCGACTCTGTGAGTGGATCAAGGCTCAGGGGCACCCGGCGTCTATCATTCGGAGCTCTCCGAAGGCATCTACCTCTCGCAAGGAGAATTTTGTTCGTCTGGCTGAGGAGATATGGGATGCAAAACATGAGGGTCGACTTCAAGAGTTAATCGACGAACATCGCCGCAGACGGTTTAGAAGGGGTTCCACCGACCCTATCGAGGTCCCTCAAACCCGAGAGGAGATTCGTCTAATGAAACGTAGAGATTTGGTCAAGTGGATTCAGGCTCAAAAATACCCGGTGTCAAACATTGCCAAGGAGAAACTTTTTGAGCTAGGTGAAAGAATATGGGATGCGATACACGACGGCCGCCTGCAAGAGCTTCTCGACGGACATTCCGTTGGGCGATACAAACGAGTTTCCTGCATTGGGCTGAGGAAGTAAGGAATTGCCAGCGACGAGATTCTTCGACTTTGCGCAATCTTCTGCCGGGAAGGATGCAATGCCAAGTCTGCATAATTTTCGTCGACGACAACTATATTTGTAATGGAGATAGGCGGAATTCGGTTGTCGCCTTAGATGCGAAATCGGAATAGACCTTAGAAACCCTAGAAAAACTAATATCCTCTGTCAAGTAAAGATGATGTGCTATCATTGTTGCTAATGCTCCTTGAATATCAGCAATTCAAACCGCTATCAGAGGCAAGAGGCCATATATTGATGATTGTGGAACGAACCTGCAACCGACGGGCCACAATTCCGCGCGGCGTCCAGCGCTGCTGTCGTAGAGAAATGTTCGAGCACGATGCGCTATTTAGGGAAACGTTCGTGAAGATCTTTTAATGTAGGTAGAAAAGCTAGTGAACACTTCTGGCTTGGGAAGGCACTTCCCCATGTAAATTCAGCACAAGATCATGCTTTTCCATTGCTGCGAAAAGAAAAAAGAAAGGAAGTCTTCGAAATTTGTAACGCTGGAATCGGAATTCGTAGTGACACCTCGAAATATTAGTAAGTATGGGGAAAAGAAGATCACCTTATCAAGGCCATACCTGCGATATCTGCATTAGGACCAAAGAGTTTTTTTTCAGAGGGAGTTTAGTTAACCGAGTTGTCTAGACACTTAGATCGGTAACGCAAGGCTATACCTTAAGGATATAGTTTCATTCTAGCAATACCAGCGGCTGCGGCTTCGGCAATCACTTTAGGAGTAAGGGATGGATGAAGCTATATAATCAGATTGACTAACATTGATAAGTCGCCTTAATACTCGCTTACTCACATAACGAGACATCAAATATTGAACTTGTGGCTCGATAGATTGTAACTGTGAGTAATAGGGGGCCGTAAATTAGGCTATTGTCAGGTCAGCTGCACATGTACTAAAGAGAGACGTAGAGATAGCGGGAGCTTTTCACCATGACAAACACCGTATTGACTCCGCTTGCACGGAATCGAGGGACCACCAATTCCATCAGCTTATCCTGCCGCAAGTGGACAGGTAAAATATATATATAATTATTGTCTGCTGACGGTGGTAGTTCTAATCATTAAGGTCTTTGAGCCTCATCTTAGAAATATTTGCCAAGGTCCCTGACGTATCGAGATGCAGAGTTAGACAGGAAGACTAAAGTTGGGAGGTTCAATAAATAGGTAAGTAATCGGAATTTTAGCTTTCCCACGTGACTGTGTGGAGAAAGGGTGGAGGAGAAGCCTAAGGCCGTAATTGGCTACAGTCGGGTTGCTTGTAAGGGCGTACCCCATTGATTTTTGGGTGTGGTTTTATTAGCAAAGAACACCAAAATCTGTCCAACCTACCTCTTTGTAACTTGAATATAAAATCAATATATAATTAAAAGGGATGCATTTTAAGAGATCTTATTACACATTTACTTAAAAATTTAGTTAATTAAAGGGTAAAAGTCATTTGAATCAATGGTGGGCCCAATCCTCAAATAACTCTATTTCCTTACTGAAACCGATTAGGGTGAGCCCTTCAGTTTCCGGCGCAGTCGAGCCGAACCAAGATTATAAAGGCCCACGTGACTTTCCGATGCTCGAAAAAAATTGTCTGTGCGGCCAAACAAACGAATCCGCAAAAGCTATACCCTTTGCTAATCGACGAAAATGCAGATGAGAACCATCGAACGGCTTGAGCTGCTACCTACGGCAGACATGCATGTTCATTTGCGGCAAGCTGAGCTCATGGAGTTAGCAGTTCCTGCTGTAGGCAAAGGTGGAGTTGATACGGTGTTTGTGTACGGCGGCATTCTATCCAAGATCCCGAAGAGGAATGAAAGAGCTAATCGAGGAGCATAGGATGCCCAATCTTGTACGCAGGTTTTTTTCCTTGTGTTCGATTGTTTTGATCTCTCTTAGAAAACCAAGCAAAATAGAACCATCGTCCTATTCTATTAGATTATTATATGCTAATGTATTCGAGCATAGGTACCTCCACTTACGGCTGTTGAACAGGTATGTACACAAATACGAGAACGCCGTACCCTAAAGAGGCATATGAATATGAGACTAGAATAACTACCTGTTTCTTAGGTGCTTGAATACCGATCTCAACTACGCGCAATAACTCAAGATGTTAATTTCATAATGTCACTCTTCGTTAGTCCCCCTACGTACCCTTAACTCTTACTCAGATAGGGGCCTGTCCATCTAATATCCACCCAGCTTCACCCCTCCGTCACACCCGAGGTTATCGCCCAAGCCGCAGCAGCCGGCATCATAGGCGTGAAAATGTACCCGCAAGGCAAGCTCCCCTTCCCCCTTTTCGCCACGAACACAACACTAACACATCCTAGGGGTAACTACCAACTCCGAGTCCGGCGTCTCAAATCTTGAGTCCTTCTACACCACCTTCGCTGCTATGGAGCGACATGGGTTAGGTAGGTATACACACTATAACACACTTTTCTAGTTTCATATTCCCCTTTTAGCTGTCTCGAGAGTCGTAACAACTCCCGAGACCTCCCTTTTACTCTCGAATGACTCCCAATATTCCTTAGAGAAGAATTAAAGCTAACAAAGTTTTGTGCTTGGAAAGTGTTGAATCTTCACGGAGAGGTTCTAGAGTCGCTTGCACCAGCAGATAAAACGTTGGAAGAAGCGTTCCTTCCTACTCTTAAAACGCTCCATAAAAGGTTTCCACAGCTGCGCATCGTGGTACGTATCTTCTGAGCTTCTTTTTGGGCAATTGCTAACTCTGAATCTCTCAGCTCGAGCATTGTACTACCGTAGCAGCTGTGGAAGCTGTGCAGGCTTGCGGGCCTACCGTTGGTGGTATGGCCCCGTCTTGTTTTCGTCTCCATGAGTGTACAGTGAGTGGTGCTGATATCAGTGGGCTAATAGCGACAATCACTGCCCACCATCTCTACCTCACCTCCAATGAATCCTACTGCGATCCCTTCGCTTTCTGCAAGCCGATCCCGAAGAAGCCCACGGACAGAGACGCGCTGGTCAGGGCCGTTATCAGCGGCGACCCGAAGTTCTTCTTGTGAGTCATCCCTCCAGACAATCTCTAGCCTCTACAAGGATCGTTGGTATATTAATCCCATCCTCTTAGTGGAAGCGATAGTGCCCCTCACCCCATCCAATCCAAAACTTCCGCTGCGCAGGGCAAAGTGCCGGCGGGTGTGTACACGCAGCCATTCGCGACGCAGCTTGTCCTGCTGGCCCTTGAAGAGGCGATTGACCGTGGGGTGATTACGGAAGCGGACGTGACACAGGAGAAGCTGGAGGGGTTTCTCAGCCGGTTTGGACGGCGGTTCTATAAGCTGCCTGAGCCTGAGGTTTCGGGGAAGAAGATCGTGTTGGAGAGGAAGGGAGAAAGGATACCCGCGAGTGTGCGGAGTGAGGATGGGGGTATTGAGGTGGGGATCTCGAGGGCGGGGGCGAAAGTGTTTAGCTTGAGGTGGGAGGAAGCTTGATGGCTGGGGTTGGAGTTGCGATGGATAGGATGTGGGAGTGTTGGAACGTGACATCTGAGTCATAACCCCTTGGCCTTGTTGCCTAGGGTATGAGTCACTACGCTGTATATAGAGCCCTTAGATCACTACTCTCTAATTGTCAAGCTGCTTTCACATTCTACAATTATGACCTCGCAACAGGGAGTATGGGCGGTGAAGCATTGAACTTACTTGGAGAAGGCAAAATAGGCATGCAAGAGGTTCGCATAATACAGCCTCTCTAAATGTAGTGTAACTTACTCCCGTCTCCTAGTCCCTTAAGGTCGCTTGTTGGTAAAGGGTCCTATATTTACTGCGTTCAAGAATTCGAACCACGTGCATCTGAAATCACATGTCTTTTTTACCTTACGTTGCGTGTCAGGAGTTGAAGTGTTCGATGGTTATCAATTGATCTCTACTGTCTGTAGAACCTATATTTATACAGTATTGAACTGTCTGCCTGTACTGCTGACCCAATGGCCGTATCCTGCGGCCGTGTTCTGTCAGATCCTGATTACTAAGCCATTTTCTAACATTGCGAAATGCCACCACGTATGAAGTAATTAATGCCTTAAGGCATGAATCAGGCCAAATAATACCTAACAGGTAAAGCCACATCAAAGTTTTCTAGCCTAAAAATTCAAGTTCAGTTTTATCCACCATAGTTAATTGAATACATTCATTCAATTCTTCTACTCTCTTTCCGCAAGCTTCTCTAGCCCTTTCCCCTCCACTATCTAGACATCATTTACACAAAGACTATAACTTTACGTGCTCATAATTACCCCGCCATTCTCGCTGCTCCAGCGCAAAACCTCCGCAACCCCTCAATCAGTTCGATGATCCTCTTCTGCTACACAATCTAACAA
This sequence comes from Gamarada debralockiae, assembly GCA_002803225.1. NCBI lineage: Eukaryota > Fungi > Ascomycota > Leotiomycetes > Helotiales > Hyphodiscaceae > Gamarada > Gamarada debralockiae. The sequence continues at coordinate 15,086 of NXFV01001088.1, read as the reverse complement.
TAATTCCAAACAGGTCCGAGCTCAGCGGCCCAGTATACATGCCTTTAGATACTCCGGTGTTCACATTATTTAATCGGCTGCCGATTAAAATACGGCTTAAGGTTTGGGAGGCTGCATTGCCTGGCCCAAGAGCCGTCAATATTAGAGTAAGGCGGGTAACCGCACCTTTGATCCTCCTTTCCCAAAGGGTGCGCATTACAACATATTGGCATTATGGTCACACAGCAAGGCTCCATCTACACTATTTGCCTGCAAAGAATCACACCGTGTCGCTTCTAAGTTTTTAATCCCAAGTTTTGCTTTTGCAAGCTCGATCCCCGAAACATACTTCAACTTCTATATAGATACCTTGTATCTCCGCTTCGACATGTGTGTTCATGGCGGATATGCGACTCAGACCAACAACTAGCTTTGGGATGGTCCTTTTCACGTAGCGATAGGCTGTCGGCCTTGTCAAGTTGAATCGCTCAAGTTCTATGGATGTGACCTGGATATACTGTGGAATGACTTTGTGAAATGGGTAGTTTCGATCACTGAATTGAAATAAACCCGTGGTATCTCCACTACAAAATTCGCAATAAAGCAAAAAAGGCTATCAGATGACCAGCTCAGCGCTAGAAGATCTCTCCGTACCCAAAACTACCCAATTCCCATCATCCACGTCCTCGATCTCCGCATCCTCACTCTCGGTACCACTCTCCTCATCCGCTTCAACCACAACGCGAAATCCTTGACACGCCTTGTCTTTGTCTTTGATCTCATCAATCAACCCGTCGCACCTTTTTCGACTCTCCACAACTGATGTTGACTCCTCCTTTCCAGCGCCTCTTGCGACAACAATTGCGTTTCCGAAATATTGCAAAATCGTAACACAGAGGTCTTGCAGGCTATTTCGGTACTCTGGTGTCAAGGTGAAAGACGCATTTTGATGATAGAGATTCTCCATCACTGCGTAACGAGCAAGAAGTCCGACGAGATCTTGCAGCTGCTGGAAGGATTTCGTTACGGCTTCAACATCGGTCCTGGGAAGGCTTAGATCCCAAGTTTCGAATAGCCGTTCATAGATCTGTATTGATATCAGGTGAATGCTGGATCTGGGAGAAGAGATGAGGGTAATGACGTAAATACTTACGGATAATAACGCAGCCACAAAAGCCCACCCCATGACCGGTTTTCCCAGCCCCAATTGTGACGAGATCGTCATTATAACTTTCACAACGTTTGTCCGGTAGTCTGCTAACGGCATTAGATAGGGTCTGCCACGATACCTCTCCGCGCCAATGCCCTCGACAAGATCTGTTACACTCGTGGACAGGTCGTGGTCTACAATATCTGATGGGTATTCTCCATGTTGCTTCTTTATCTCAGAGCTTAAAGACTTGAAAACAATTGGCTGAGAAGAACTGAGGAAGCAATAAGCTTGCCACCAGAGTTCCTTGAAAGGGTTATCTGAGCGGAGTCGATCGAGAGATACGATCTCGACTGCAATTTCAGGGGTAGTCGACGAAGTAGGGCTACTCATCGTAGGACCATCAGATGTCCTCCTCCTTTTCCGCGTGTGTTGTTCTTGTTCCATCTTCCGAAACGAATCTCCGACCACTGCTAGCTTTCTCTTCTCGCGATCCGAAAACTCCGTCTGGGGGTAATCGTTGCTTGGATCAAAGTTGTCAAACCCCACAATACTTGGGTTGAGGCTGATACTGTCTGGGATCCATTCGGGAGCTGACACTACATCCTCCTCCTCATCACCTTCCTCAATCTCACAACCTCCTTCCCAATCCTCTTCCTCCTCACTACTCGTTCCTCCACCTTCACTCTCTCCCTCGCTCCCCAGATCATAGTACTCCTCCTCCTCATCATCATCATCAACCTCCTGCTCTCCCTTTGTTCTCTCGATCTCCATAACCTCATCAGCTGTCAAGAATCTTCCACCCGAGCCTCTAGGTCTTCTCATCGCGTGGTTATATCTGCTTTCATGCAAGTACGGTTTTCGGCCCTCTGACGTCAAACGCAGCGCCTCTTCTAACCTTTGTCTTGCCACGCGACGCTTCAGAATTCTGTGAAATTGTTTGGCGTTAACATACAGGGGCGACTCTTCAACAGCACCTGAGACTAGCTCGGGTGTTTTTGGATGTGGCTGGTGCGTAGGCATAGGTAGTTCAGATGGACGAGTCGCACCGTGGTTCATGAGTGGTTGAGAGTTTGGTACAGCTGGACTGGCAACTTGTTGACTCATGCGACGGCCTTGACTGATCTGATTGTTCATCTGCTGAGGTGATCGGGGTCCTCGTTCCTTCTTCGCAGCTACGCCTTGCATGCTGGGCGAAGTCTGTGGTAATCCGGAATCTGGAAGATTATATGGGTATCCTGCTCGGCCAGAAGCTGCTGCTGCTTGCGGTGTTATTCCTGTCATGCTATAGTGCATGCCAGGCTGCGCGTATGTCGGCTGGTAGTTCATCTGTTGAATCGCATGGCTATGATTGTGCTGGCCAGCCGCCGGCTGTTGATATTGCGCGTACTCCATTTGAGATGTAATGGGCGGTCTTGCTGGGTATTGGCCTGGATTCGGATAACCATCCTGAATGTGGCCTTGGTTATGATTGTGTTGGTCTGCCGTCGGCCCGAACTCAGGGATATGGGCTAAAACAGGTTGATCTTCTCTCAATGCGTCCAGATCTTTCTTGTCCTGCTGAATAGCAGTCTCCTCTGCAAAGGAGCTAGAACTTCTGCGGTGGCCGGCAAATCTTTTGAAGGTATAACCAACGAACGATAAGCTGGCTTCTGGCTCTGTGGTATGCGGGGAAGGTCTAGTTGGTGGCCTAAAAGTGGTATATTGTATGGGAGGTTCGGCGGTCATCGCAGGGCCGAAGGATGAGCTACCGGGAGCGATATCAATTTCAGGATGACTCTTGGCAAGCAGAGAAGCTACATCAATGATAACCGATACGGCTTCGACTTGGCACCTCTCCGAGCGAGCGCGTAACGCCTCCAAGTCTGCTTTCCGAATTATCACGTGATCTGCTGCGTACATATGCAATGGCATGACGACGTCCTTCATGACCGCGGAGCTAATATCTTGGAGTGCGGTAGTGTCTGTGTACGTAAGCCTAAGTGGAAGAGATAGTAAAAATCACACTTACGAGAGTCAGTGAAGGCCTGAATGTATTGCGGCCCATGTCGCTGGCAATGACGATCATATGTGCCTTTGAGCTCTTTCTCTCCCTCCGTCAGCGACCTTTCAAGATGCTTTGCGGTCGGGTAAAGCTCTTGGATTCTCACTAAACGACGCTTCTCAACTAACTTGGCGAGAACTTCTAGTGCTATTCTAAAAGCATGGAGAACACTGCGAACCGCCTCGACCTGTTGCTCAACTTCATTTTCAGCTTCCGGCTCCTGAAGAGACCTTTGCACGGATACAGCGCTTTGAAAGCTTTCGACTGAGGATACAGATCTGAGGCTTTTGGTTACAGTGCGCTCACAAGCCGAGGTCTCGATCTTGGCTGTGTTCTGGGGGATCTGTTGGTGTACCATCATGTTGATCGGCTGGAAGAGACGCTTGGTAGGAGTGGGTATGGCGTTTGCAGGGCCTGTTTCGATCCCTTTTGTGACTGTTGAATCAGGCTCATTACGGAACTTGGTCAATAGAGATGGGTCATTCTCTGGATGCGAGCTTTGCGTCAATTCCATACAGGTAGTAGGATCACCTGCGAGTGGCATCTGACTGACTTCTTCATACTGGCTCTTGAAGACGTCGCATCCATTTTTCGAGCTGCGGATGACATGTTCTGAGTGAACAGTATACCTTGATAAAAGTCCAGTTTGTTGTGCTACCTTTTGGGCGTCCACAAGAGTCTGGATGGTCTCAGGCTGCAGCGGTTTCTGGGGTTCTCTCTGAACCTTGCTGGAGCTCGAAATGTTTCTGATCCACCGCATTAGCGTACAAAACCTTACTTCTTCAAGACCATAAATCAATTACTTACAGCAAAGAAAGCTGCAAATCGACCTGAAGACTCATCAAAATGGTCGCTAGCGTTCCTTTCATATCCCTCAGCCTCTTCATCAATTTCCGGATCTGCCCCTCTTTGTACACAAACTTGACCCGCAGTTTCCACGTGCTCTTTCCATTGCTGCCTAACTTCACCAGAATCTTGTCGATTTTGACGTACAGCTCTGCACAATCTCTAATAATCTTTGCAGTCAAAAGATAGATGTCATCCGAGTACCATGACTTGCTGTCTTCCAGGAGCCGAGAGAGCAAAGTCAGGGACTGCGAAAAGGTCTTCAAATCATCGGCTAAGATTTGGATATCGTCATTTGCTGATGCAATCGCGGCTCCGAGCGAGTAGAGAGTCTTGGATAGAGACAAGGCTCCCTGTGCAAGCTGCGCGATGGAGGCAACCGCCCCTATTGCGGTGAGTGGATCCATTTCGATGTTGTTGCCTTCACACAGGCCGGTTGGGTTTACAAGGCCTTACCAGCCAGGTCGCTGGTATTTGCAGAGCTCTCATCCGGGAGTGTAAAGATTTGAGGGCATCGTTGTTAGGCCAGACCACTCCTCGAGAGCGCTCAGCCTTATCAAACGACAGGGGTTGTCAGGCGAGGCATTTCGGGAGATTTCAGCGCGCGTGATAGAGATGAAGAGTAACTTTAGTCTAGGACTTCGTTTGCAATTTTTGAATTGTCTAAAATGCAGAGGTTTAGCTATGAGGACATCTCAACTCCAGTTTTTCTTTTGAGAATTGGCGAGTCTCGAGGTTAGTGTTAAAGCTTTCCTTGGTTTGGGCCGCAGAAGCTAGGCCGCTTTAGGTCAGTAACCGTGCAAAATCTGTTACACCGCCCAGCTTTTATTCTGCCGGTAAAAACTCAGATCAACTGGAATAACTGGAGCCCATTCTGCTACAACGGAGATATTAAGTTAAACGTCTCAACTTCTCCACAATGGGCAACAAACGAAAGCGCCCAGCTCAGGATGCTCCTGCAGCTGTACCAGCGGCGAAAAAGCAACAAAAGTTATCCGAAAAGCCCATTACGAAAACCTCAACCCCACCTCCTCTCGACGCGTCTCCGTTCCTCGACAATCCCAAAGGCGCAGATCTCAAGAGAGAAGTAGAGCTTTACGATCAGCTAAGCAATGAAGACATCGCGCAACGACTCAATGCAGCCAATGCAATCGTGTCAGGTCTCTTAGACGCAGGGGGAGTGGAGGAATCAACACTACAGAGGCATCTTGAGAGGAGGCTGTTCCGCGGACTCGCGAGTGGCAGGAAAGGTGCTAGGTTGGGCTTCAGTGTTGTGCTGACAGAGCTACTTGGGCAGTTGTTTGGCACGAGGGACCTTGCGACGACAAAATATACGGGATTGACATTCGACAAGGTCCTAGGCTTTTTGATCGCGAAGACCAAACCGGATGGCGACTTGAGCGGGCAAGAAGAGAAGGATCATTTTCTGGGTCTGTTATTTGGATTACAAAGCTTTGTACGGGCAAAGGTCCTCTTTGGGCAGAATGAGATGTGGAATCCTATACTAGAGAAACTGTTGGAGCTGGCGAAGAAGAAGCCATGGATCAGGGAAGAGTGCGGTTGGGTCATTGTGGAAGCCCTTGCACAGATGAGCCAAAAGCAGGCAGAGTACACACTCCAAAAGTTGTACGATGATGGCTTAGCTCTCTCGCCGGAGGGTGTTGGGATTTGGCTCACAGCACGAAATCGCTTCCCGGACATGACGTTCCCTAGCAAGCCGTGGGGTCACAGTGGAAATCCTTTGGAGCATCTCAAGCCACTCGCAAAAGCATTGAAGGAAAGCTCATCAAACGGTGATGGTGCCTCCCAACAAGCGAAGCAGACTGGAACGTGGAACCCTCAATTACATTTCGTCTGGAATATTGTATTGGCACAATATAATCAAGCGGTTAAGAGTAAGAAACATGGTATCGAGGCTGATTTCGAAAACTTCTGGAAGGTTGCTGTTGATGGTTAGTGGCAGTCCCGATCAAAATACTCCCTTTGCTAATCCGTTTCTAGAGAACCTCTTCGCCTCAACTGCATCAAGGGAACGCAAATTCTGGGGCTTTTTGCTTTTCCAAAAGCTTATCCAAGATCCTGCATCATATGTGAAGCTCTTCCCGAGCATCTTCAGTCATAACCTCGTTCGTTGCCTCATCAATCATATCCAGGAGAAGGATCGATTCCTGAATCGTGCCGCGGACAAGTCGTTGAAGGTTCTGATTCGGACAGTGGAGACCGATCCGCAGACCCTGTTGAGTATCTTGCCGCAGCTTATTGGAGGAAATGGGACGTACAACTTTGACAAGGTGACCAAGACCAAAACTATCGAGAAACTTCTTACCAAAGTCGATGAGGCCAATGCGAAGAAGGTGATCGAGGCTCTTGTTGCGCCAACCGTAGTAGTAGTTGAGGGGTCTGTGACCGCTTTGAATCTACATTTCTCTACTCAATGCTGACGATACATCTAGCTCTGACCCTACAAAGGAAGCGGAATTGCGTCGACAGCTTCTTGGTGATTACCTCCTTAACTTAATCAAGCGAGTCAATGTCACCGAGGAATCTCAGAACAGCTCCTGGGTCGGTGAAATTGCTCTGCCCAAGCTTGCCAATATCGCATACAGCCACGACCCCACTTTCCAACCTCCAGTTTCCGAAAAGACTCGAACTTTGTTTCGAAATCGACTCATGTCTGCATTTGCACATATTCTGTCAGATTTGAAGGGCTTCTCGTATCCCTGCAATTTAATCCAAAACTTTACTCCCGATGCAGTGGATATGGACGAACACATTGCTGTAGCTAAAGACAAGGCACTGTCGACAATGGGAAAGATATTGAAGAAAGCTAAGAAGGTAGACGCGGAAGAAAGAGCACCACTTCAAGCATTGGCATTGCTCTACTCTCTGGTCATCTTCCAACTATATAACGGCGAATCGGAAGCCCTATCAATCCTCGATGAGCTGAAGCTCTGTTACGATAAGCTGATCAGACACAAAGATACCGAGGACTCAGATGTGGAAGCGTCGGAAGTTTTAGTGGAGCTATTACTCTCGTTCATTTCAAAGCCGTCTGCACTACTTCGAAAGGTCACCCAACACGTGTTCAGTGCCTTCATGAGCGACATGACTAGCGGTGGATTAAAACTCATGACGGACGTTCTCGAGTCCGGCGAGAGCCTGAGAGGTCAGCAAGAGCTGTTTGACCAGGAACCAGAAGATGGGGAGGGAATGGACGTTGACGAAGATGATGAAATGGACTCAGATGTTGAAGTTGTCGATATGAATGGCGATGAAGGAAACTTCAATGGGCATCTATCGGAGGACTCAGGCGACGATGATGAAGATGAAGACGATGAAGATGATGAAGACGCGAAAAAGCTCGACGATGCTCTCGCCAAGGCTCTCGGAACTCATCGCTTGGACCAAGATCTGAACGCAGAGGAATCAGACAGCGATGCAGATATGACGGACTCTGAAATGATGGCACTGGACTCAAAGCTCGTTGAGATATTCTCACAGCGCAAAAAGCAGCCCAATAGGAAACAAGAACAGAAGGATGCGAAGGAGACAATGGTCAATTTCAAGAGTCGAGTACTGGATCTGCTGGAGATCTACGTGAAGAGGCAGGCAACGAACCCATTGGCTTTCGGCCTCCTTCTGCCTCTGCTGCAGTTGACCCGTACCACGAAGACAAAGCAGCTGGCTGAGAAGGCGCACAACATTATCCTTTCATTCGCAAAGGCTTCCAAGGGGGCGAAAAAGGAGGGTGTGACGGAGGCTCAAGTTTCGGAGCAGATCACGCTGATGAAGGCCATTCACGCAGAGGCGGCGAAGGACCCATCGCATATGTTTGCCAAATCTGCAAGTACTTCGAGTCTACTAGTTGCGTCGAGTTTGTACAGAGTGGATAAGAGCACTGTGAAGAAGATCGCGACCGTTTATAGGGATTCACAGACTGCGTGGGTTGAAGGAGAGGTCAAGATGCACGCTGCTTTCTTCCATGAATGGGTCAACTGGTGTCAGAGTCATGCAAATTCATAGGCTGTAGGAATGAATGATACCCCATTTGAGGAGGTCTACTCTGTATATCGATCAATGAAGCTCGATAAGATGCGACGTAGAACGAGCAGCCTTCCGCGCCTCAATATAAATAGTGCCCATGCCCACTCTCTGCGTCTTTCGATCTTTATCATGCCCAATCAACACGACCTTGAAGAAACCCCAAAGCTCCATCGGCGGATTTGGAAATACCTCTAATGCGTCCTCCTTATAGAAATCAGTCTTTCCTGTTTTCAAACCGCCAACCTTAGCATCATTTACGTCTGCCGATCCTCTCCATCTATCATCCCAGACCTTGCGCTCAGACTGTCTCGTTTTGAGCGATGGCAACAAACCCGAGTCTATTCCCTGCAATCTCGTTGACCCAGTCACGATCCAACAAGATTTCACCAGCCTTGATGCCATTTTCATCGATAACTTCGTAGTACGAGTGTGATTGCCCGCGTGACTCCGCCCACGCCGGAGCATATGCGGAATTTATATTTCTGCCTGGAACAACGACTTTGAAAAGCGCCTGCATGGCTCAAAAGAGAAGGAATCCGCTCTCGTAGCCGACTTCTTCTGATTCCACAAGTATGGTTGGTTCCGCCACGCTGGACGGTATTGAAACCTCTTCGATGCAATAGTAAAATGTATAATATGACTGAAGGTAGATGATTATCTCAAGCAAAGTGAAAGACGCTGGAATACGAGGCGGTCCCCGAGCCCAAATTATTTTCGATCGAGTCGATGCTAGTTGGTTGTGCTAGTGGTCGTATTCCATCTGCCCAACCCATCCGGCCCAAGACAATGACGAGAACTAAATTTCAGCTGCGTCTGGGAGAAGTTGGAAAGGAGGTCGTCGATAACATTGCTTTGTGGGTGGCCAGAGGGCACCACATTCCAAATGTATAGTGGGATAGCTGCAGAGAAATGCGTTTTTTGCGGGGTTTCGAAACGCTGTATGACGCCGAGAACTGCTCGGATTATATCAGAGTTATTCGTCATCTCTCTTTTCGTATAAAGTATAACCATTTCCGCGTAGCGTTACATTGACCACCTGAATCCTTCATCTGTCTCTTCACAAAAGCCTTGTGAATGATACCCACTCGACAGCTCGGTGTCGCCATTCCCAGCTTTTTTGTCCAAATTGTGGCGAATGGATTGTGGATTCTCATGTCGGTCTTCACATCAAACTCCACAATTATATTTGAAGTATACATTTCGTCCCATTGAAGTAAAGTTTCCGGTCCGAGAGAAGATCTTCCTGGAAAGTCCACGCTCTTGTGTTCTATTTGGTCCGACGAAGGGCATCGTCCAACGAAGGAGCAACGTGTTCGGGAGACTTCGCGGGAGCGCCAAACCTCCTTCGGAATTTGAACTGACACTGGCCTTCGAGCCTTGGGAAGGCTGTAGAGCTGGCGAGCTATAGACGTAGCTCAAGGTATGTATCTGTATGTCAATGGAGCGTTGATGATGCATCTGGTCTTTACACCAACCACCATATAAGCCTGTGATATCTTCACACTGATTGATCGCTCTTGACCTTTGCACCTGCTCCCATGGACCGTTTCGCAGCCCTTCATCCAGCTTTTCATCATCGAGAAGTCAACTTGTGAACAAAGGAGCACCTCTAAACTTTGCCGGCGGCTGCCCATCGTCAGCGAGCATTTGAATTGGGGGCTTGTGAGATTATTTGTAGACAGGTGTTGGCCAAAACTCCAGCTGCAACACTTCTCGCTTAACTGCTGGGGCAGTGATAGGTGGGTCTGGACTTGTCCTCTTCTACCTCCGGGGCATGAGCCACAAGTCTGTATCCAAACTTCTTTTTAGGGTCTACAGTAGGTGACATGCTAAACCCACACGTAGCAAGCCGGCACAGACCGCAATCAACTCGTCCTCGACCCTGACTGATAAGTCCAAACTCGATACCACCTTTTATCGTCTTAGTTTCATCGACTAGGAATTTTGAGTCGAAGACGCATTTCGTCAAGTCGACGGCCTTGCATGGATGGTGGTCAATTTTCGAGGACTCGACAAACAAACAGCTTCAGTCCTGATGGCATACCGTCTGATGTGATCACTGCATTCTCTTTCGCGAAGAAAGCAATGCCGATAGGTCCACATTTTGCAGTTATATGCATCCTTTGGCCGTGGGGTGTATGATCTACCCTCCCTTCGAAGAAAAGTTCAATTGGTGGTGGGGCCCATCTTTGCTTCGTCAAGCCCCTGACCACGTTCCTCATCTTTGGCGTATGTAACGATGGGACTTGATGTCATGTTGCCTTCGCACTGCAGAGGGACTTGGCAGTGCCAACATGAAGAGTAATATATGTGGGATGTTGGAACGCTTGGGATCTAGATATATATCTCACCAACACAACTCGGCGACCCTGGAGCAAAGAAGTATCATAGAGGACTCTTTATTTAAGTATAGTCCGTTTCTCTAGGTAATCCTTTATATATACTTTAACTCTTTCCTTTAGTATAGCTTTCCCCCCCTTTATAGGTATATTAAGTCTTTTATCCACTCTCGAAAGAGCTTACTAGGTATCTGGCCCTATCTATTCGTAGACGGGTACCTTGTTTCCTTTAGCCTCACTCGAATCCTTAGTTTCTACTCTCGGCGGCTATAAGTCCCAATTATCTTAGAGTTCTAAAGTTAAACTAGTTATACTCTTAAAATCCTTTGTATCTATAGAATAAGTAGATATAGTAGTGGCAATCTCAATTATTAACTTAGATATCACCTTTGTCGACCGACTAAGAATAATAGCTTTTCTGCCTATCAGTAGCTTATTATCGATAAACAGGTCTTTTAAGTTGAACTTCTTTCTTAGAGGTAACCTAGCCTAAGTCTAGCTTACTGGATCAGCTACTACAGGACGTTGTGATAAGATACTGCTAGCGGCAGAGAGGGAGGATACGTAGGATACTATTTTAATATAACACGAGCCCTTCTAGATCGCGCATCGAAATATAGCGTCGTTAACTTCTACAGGGGACTGCTTTATACCCTTATAATAATTATACGACTTAATATCCTTCTTAGCTTTAGTCTAATAATATATTATACTAAAAAAGTTGATATAGTTTACCTATGTAAACAGCGTCTTATAATCCCTTTTCTCGGTTAAAGCGAATTTAGCTAGTAATTAGAATTTATATCGAACGTAAGCGCCCTTTATACCCTTAGTCAGTAGTTTTTCCCCCGCCGGCGGACGTATATATATTTTATAGATATAGACGACTTCCCTGGCAGGTAATATAGTATAGATTACATTGTCCTCTGTGTATTCGATTGTTTAGTTATTAAAAATTCCTTGGAGCTAAAGCCTTTCGTATATTAAGCTACCTAGTACTTATACGGTATAATTCACTGCTGCGGGCATATCCTTGGACTCTACCTTAGCCTTCTCTACTATATATAGTAGTAGCAGACCTCGCTTTGCATTAGTTCGAATCGCGGGCTGGTCCTTTATATAAATAGAGAGGTTACTATACTTCACTGTAAATATCTAGTCGAGGTAGTATCCTCCCTTACCTAGAACTTTCTCGGGTAAGTACTTAGTAATTGTTATGAGGTGACATTGGGAGTCACGTGCGGGGGCACGGCCATTTAGGCTATTACTATATACAAAGTATAATATATAATATAACGTCGCCCTATAACTACCTACCTGATATTATAGATATAAGCACCTTGTTCTTTGTCCTAGGGAAAGGGCAAAGATTAGTTTTTAGTTATAAAATAAAGATATATTATAACCCTCTGATTATATTCTAATGACCTACTAATAACCTTATATAACTCAACCTATTATTAATTGTCCTCCCCTAATACTCTAATCTCTCTACTCTCTTAGGGAGATAGTTTGTTTTATACTATATTAGTATAGTCGGAAAACAGTTCCTTTGTAACTTGTAGTAACGCTAACAGTCGAGCAGAGAGTTTGTAAACTAAAGCTTATTACTTTACCTAATATACTAGTCAAAATCCTAAGATCCCTAGTAGACTAGGTCTAGAAGGCTATTATAAGCCTACTAGAAGGGCTTAAAGTCTTTAATATTATATCAAGACTAGTAAACAAATTATTACTCGCTTAATAAGCGAGAATAAAGAACTATAATAGTAGAAGGAAATATAATAATTAAAGGAAGAGTAAAGGAATCTATTGTCACGGGGCGAATGCAAAGTGTACAGTGCAAAAGCTCGTTTGTATTACAAGAAGAATTAGCTAAAGAAGGAAAGAGAAGAAGTATCTACTTCTTAGAAATTAAGGGGGTGCTGCGGCCGCTAGTGGCAGTGGCAGCGGCAGTGGCACGAGCCATGCGCCTGTTCACGTGACAGCGCAGGCGCTTTAGCGCCAAGCATAACATCGGGTGTAACCCGTCACATCTATAAAGGGAGTTATAAGTAAGGAGTTTAAGTCTTAATAAATTAGTATTATAGTGTAATTAAGCTTAAAGGGAGGTAAATACCTTCCTTGAGGGTCTTTAAAGGCCTTATTTACTAATAGTTTAAACTATTAAGATAAACAAAAATAATAAGGATAAAATTTATCTAAACTTATTAGTAATTAAGCTAAAGTAGCTTTAAAATACTAAGAAGAGTATTTAAATCTATAATTTAAGTAAATATTATAGTAAGAATCTTAATAAGTATCGGATTTTCTTTGATATTTAAGAGACTATTTTTAAACTTTAGCTATATATATACTACTAATATAATAAGAGGGTACTTACTATTACTATTCTCTTTTAAGAGGAACTATAAAGGCTTTAGTATATAAAGAAAATAACTTATACCTTAACTTCTACCTTATAATAGGAACTATTTAAGACTTTCTTTTATAATCTTATTATTAACTTTACTATATAAAAACAAAAGGCTTTTAAGAGTATATATTCTCTAAAGTAATAATCTAATAAGATAGTTAATAGGTTATTAATATACTTTTATACTCTTAAATTTAAATTAGAAGCTATAAATAAAGTAGATTATATTTAAACCTTAGAAGCTACTATTAAATCAAAGATCTAGGATTAAATAGCCTATTAAGGGGCTCTTAATACCCTTCTTAAGTAGATCTTAATAATTACTAAGATAAAACATCTCTTATCTAAGAATAAGAATAATAGTTAAGGTTTTAATAAGGATTTATTAAATTATAGTATACTTAAGAATAAAGGCTTTAGGTTAAAACCTAAGGGTTTTAATAACTATAGTAGAAGTACTAACTTAAGCTCTTACTATAAACGAAAAGAGAATTTATAGAAGGAAAGAGCTAGAGGTAGTAAAGGGGGGAATAATAATAATACTAGTAGTAGAAATAAGTAGAAGTCTATTTAAAATATATCTAATAGTCCTATATACTAGACTTGTAATAAGCTAAGGTATTACTCTAAGGATATAAAATATAAGAAATATAATGTCTAATTAAAGTAGTAAAAAGACAAAGTACTTAGTACTAAACTAAAAAAAGTCTATATTATTAAGAAGGATTTAAAAAAAGAAGTAGCTAAGTCTTAAGTATTAATAGACTTAGTATATTAATAAGATATATTAATATCTATATTACTCTCTATTAGCCTAACGTTAAGAGGCCGGGTTACTATTAATAGGGAATAATAAATAGTAGTATAAGCTTGAACTTTATTTAGCCTAATATTATAAAGAAGGCTAGTCTAATCCCGAAAGATATATAAAAAACGTTCCTTATCTTTAATAACTAGCTATTTATCTCCTACTAAGTATATAAAATAAATTATAAAGTTAAAGATAGTCTAAGGAAAACTAAGTTATTAATATAAGTTTTTTATACTACTAATATTAAGAACTACCCTATGTTTTTAGTATATTATACCTTTAAGATCAAGGGTATAGGTACTATAACTTTAAGCTTAGTTAGTAGGCTTATATAAACCTATAGGAAACCTCTATTAAGCTATTAGATATAAAGAGTTTTAATATTATCTTAAAAGAGAATTTAAAAACTATTCTTATAGCTCTCTTTATTTTAAAAAAGTAATATAATTACTTATAAAACTAGTTAATATACTAGTATACTAGCGAAAGCTTTTATCTTTCTACTTCTAGATCTCTTATTAATAGTACTACTAAGGTATCTACTAACCTACTTACTTATATATCGAAATTTAAGGACATCTTTAATATAAAAGAGGCTATTAAGCTCTTTAATCAAAGGAGTTTCAAATATACTATTAAGATAACTAGACTATTATCTTTTAGCCCTTTATATAATCTATTAAGGCCTTAACTTAAAATACTCTATAATTATATTAAAGATACACTTAAGAAGGGATAAATAAAATACTCTATTAGCCTAGTAGGTACCCCTATTCTCTTTATACTAAAAAAGGATAATAGTCTATATTTGTATATAAATTATTATAGACTAAATAAAATTATTATTAAAAATCAATATCTATTATCTCTTATTAATAAGACTTTAGACTACCTAATAAGTACTATTATATTTATAAAACTAAACCTTAAGGATACCTATTATTATATTTATATTAAAGAAGAAGATATCTAGAAAATAGCTTTTTGTATCTATTATAGATATTTTAAGTATTAAGTCTTATCTTTTAGGTTAATTAATACTTCTATAACTTTTTAGTTATATATTAATTGTACTATAGCTAAATTACTTAATAATTTTATTATAGTCTACTTAAATAATATTCTTATTTACTCTAAGGAAGACAAGAATTATAAGGAGTATATATTAAGGGTACTCGAATAATTATATAAATACAAGCTATATATAAAGAGGTCTAAGTATAAGTTTAGTATTAATAAAGTCGAATTCCTTAAGTTTATTATTATAACTAAGGGAGTTATTACTAACCTAGTAAAGATTAAGTCTATAGCTTAATAGCTAAGACCTAAATTATTTCGAGAGATTTAAGTATTCCTGGGATTTATGAATTTCTATTAATACTTTATTATAAGGTATTTATATATTACTAGTAGTATAACTAATATACTTATTAGTATAGAGAAAGACAAGAAATCAA